>CAIGRP010065215.1:0-12185 GCA_903798385.1 Fraxinus cuspidata | reverse complement strand
GACACCCAAAAATTTTCAAATCAAAATAGCAAGAAGGCACACTGGACCATACCTCTTTTGGTGTATATTTATCAATGGCAACTGATGGTGAACGATTAATCAAAAAACACATCACTCTTCTGGTTCAAGAAAAATACCCAAACTTTCATTGAGAAGTCATCAATTATTGTAGCCTCCTTTAGATGGTACACTGGCTGGTCCCCAAAGTTCTGAATACATATATTCAAGTGTTCCCTTTGTGTTGTGTCTTCTTTTAGTATATTTGATTCTCTTCTGTTTCCCAAATACACAGTGCTTTCAAAACTCTATTTTGTTGGTCTTCTGCAAATCAAGAAGTTCCCTTCTACTTAGCTCCGCTATCCCATTATCACTCATATGCTCGAGCCGTATATGCCAAAGTTTTGTAACTTTATCATCCGTTAAAGAAGAAGTAGAAACTGCTGCATTCCCAATCACTGTGGAACCGTGCAAAATGTACATCCGTGTAGAGTTTTTATGCCCCTTCATGACAACAAGAGCACAATTACTCACTTTCAAAACTCCACCTTCACCAATGTATCTGTAGCCCTTTAAGTCAAGTGCACTCAAAGATATGAGATTCCACTTCAGTTTTGGAACATGTCATACATCTGTAAGTGTTTCGACAGCCCCATTGAACATTTTGATTATGACTGTGCAAACTCCGACTATTTTACAAGGCGCGTTATTTCCCATAATCATGGCACCTTTTGAAATTCCTTAATATGTAAAAAATCAGCCCTTGTTTGGACACATATGAAAAGTACAATCCAAGTCCAGAACCTATCCTTACCAGGTTTAGAATCCCCGTCAGAAATCACAAGAAGCTCTCCACCACTTTGCTCATCTTTCACAACATCAACCTCCGCTGTATTAACATGTTGTTTTTCTTTCTCAGTAGTACCAACGGCTTTATTTCTGTTTTTCAAGGCATAGTAATAAACTCTAATATGCACATTCTTCTTACAATAACGACGTGTCTTTTCAGTATATCTAGAATTAGATCCGTCCTTTATATTTTTGCCATGATTAATATCTTGTTTTCTCATCACACAATCAAGCCTTGAGCATGATTCCCAGAACCTCTAACAAGATGCCTCATCTTCTCCTTAAATAATAAAGCATCATAAACCTCTTCCATGTTGAGAGTATCGCGACTATAGAAAATAGTATCTCTAAAAGTCACATATGATGGTGGCAGGGAACACAAAAACATCAACGCCAAGTCCTTCTCGTCATACTTAACTTCCAATGTCTCCAAATCAGCCACGATTTCTTTGAACATAGTTAAATGATCATCTAATGACACACCTTCAAACCTCCTGTAAGAATATAAACGTTGTTTCAAGCATAGCTTTCTGGTCAAGCTCTTTGTCATGCAAAGTTGCTCCAACTTCAACAATAACGCATTGTCACTTTTCTCCTTAAGAACATCTTGGAGAATTTGATTCGAGAGATGTCGATGAATTTGAAATTTGGCTTTCCAATCCCTACGCTTCTTTTTATCCTACGTCTAAGCAGCAGGCATCCTAACAAAATCAAGCAATGCTTCCTCCAAATCCATCCGCGCCAACACCGCTCTCATCTTTACTTAGCATAATGTAAATCTTGTGTTTCTATCCAACAATTGAATGTCATTCTTTATTGTCGTCATGCGGAACAATCAACCACGCGCTCTGATACCACTTGTTATGAAACAGATCCCAAGATAATGACAATAATGAAATAATGAAGAATAAAATAAGAACAAAAGAATTTACGTGGAAACCCAATTCTAAAAAAAACCACGGGCAGAGGATAACAATCCACTATAATCAATAGTTTTGTGTTTACAATATCAAGATTCCAATGATCTCACTTGAAATGTAGCTCTCAATCTCTCAATGTGTTGTTGAATGCGTAAAGAATATAATGAAAATGTTATAATATGGGGATACAATGTGGATATATATATATAAACTCTCTTATTGGAGTTCAAGATAGAGAATAAGTCCTAAAATCCAAATAAAACGAAAAAGTCGAGAACATCAGTTACTGTTGTAGTGCTTGGGCGCTGCGCCTAGCGCTTAGGCGCTTGGGCTCCAGGTCCCTGCCTTTTTTTGTTTTATCGATTTAATTCTTGGCGTCTAGGCGCTGGGATGGTAATGTCTCGGCGCTATGTCTCGGGTTAACATTCAAAAACATATTTTTTGCCATCCAAGAGCCATTTTTCAAGTCAAACTCCTAATTATTATTGAAATTTGATTTCAACAACTTAGAACTATACATACTCAAGTACCATAGACCTCCTCCAATCAACCAAATCTCAAATCACATGAAATCAAATCAACCAAATACCAAATTACATGAAATTTGGATCACACCACAACAGAATATTTATAAATCATTAATAAAGATGAGCCAAAGATAGGCTTATATGTTCGTTAAAATTTACAAATAACGTTGTCAAGAAAATGCTAAACAACTTTCATTGACGGAAGAATACCCTGACTAACATCATTTATTAGCGATACATACCGTTGACTATAGTGTTTTATTGCTCATTCATTGAACGTCAATCGTATAACAATACTCACTGTTGTTGCTTATAAGATTGTTTTGACCATTAAACTCATCTAATAATTAATTATTTGCAAAAAGTGCTACATTTCTTCAAAATCTTAGATCAATTTATAGAATTACATTTTGGTTCTGATTTGGTCTAACTCGTTTGTTTTGTACTTTACAGAAAAAAGTGAAAAATATAAACAATTAGGGATAGCAACGGGATTGGAGCGACTATTGCCATCGTCATCCCGTCGAGAATTTTCACATTCAGGACCAGACAGAAATTAAAAAAATTCTCATTAACCATCCTGCTTATTAATTAATTATTTTTTAAAATATAATTTAAATTGAAGATATAAAAATAAAAACAAACGGAGCATGTTCCGATAACGGAACGAGACTGGACGGGATGGGACGGGACTATATTTTTGGTCGCCACACCATCTACTATTTGGGGAACAAATTGCCATCCGTGTAGAAAAACTTTTATGATCGAGTCAAAAGTAAAATCAACAGCAGCTTAGAATACGTAAGCAATATGAAAGCACACAATTCAAACGTATGGAAAGAATATTTTTTGAGACCAAAGTTCACACCTGAAAGTTAGATAATTGATCAAACTTTCCACAATCTCTCTTTCTTTCCATTCCATACACAGCTGAAAGTTGACATTAATTTTATTGTGAGCACGTAAAAATGCAATAGTTTAAATGTCAACTTGAACATGGACTCGAAAAGGATTTTTGGAGGTGGATCAACTGATTATGAATTTACTTAGCTCCATTATCAAACTTTTTTGAAATTATAAGATCACGAAACTTCATTTTTAACCACATATTTCATTAAACTCGTAATTTGTATTCACTCTAGTTGTATATTTCATCAGATCTATCAGTTTATAATATAAAAACTTTGTCAAATATTGACTTAATTTAACACATTTTGTGTATTTTGATTTTATTTTCAATACAAAATCTGATTGAGTTTTAAGTCGATTCAATTTTTTTAGTCGAACCAATAAGGTCAATCTAATTCTTATAACATTGGTAATAAGTCAGCTCAGATTATAGAAAATTTTTATTTCCTTTCATACAATGCCCTCATTATAAGAATTCTTTCTTTCAAGAAGAAAACTCGTCCGTCAAGTAAAGCTGACGGTTTCTTAATCACGACGTCTTTCTCGTCTGCTAAAATATGAATTTTTGCATGAAATTTGGATGGACATATATTGGGCAAATCGAATTTCTTTTAAGGTGCGTTTCAGTGCCAATATTTTTTCATGGAAAATGTGTTTTTTCACCCAAATTTCTACTTTTATCCAGTTTGATTGATATTTTTTTTTCCACGAATTTTTTCCTACTTTTGGTCACGTGACCATATTTCTTTCAAAATCAAGGAAAATATTTCTTTTGGGGGGAGGGGTGTGATTTTATTTTTCAAGGAATTCACTCTCTCTTTCTCTCATCTACCAATCAATAAAAAAATAAACAAGTATAATATTTTATGAGTTGAAAATTAAATCAATCGAACATATTTTATTAATAATTTCATGCAAATAAGTTCTAGACAATTGAATTGTCTAAAATTTATTTTCTTTCCATACTCGCGATCAAATGCACTCTTATATTCTCCTAGGCTTCTAGCTAATGATTCTTTTACTATTCTTTCTTATTTTGATTTTTATTTTACGAGTCAATCCTTCCCATGTACGTGTTTGGAAGAATTACAAAATTAATAGCATTTTTCAAAAACTTGGAAATTTATCCAAAGAAAGTAGCAACATAAGGAGAAAAGGTGCACGTTATTAATGTCTACATGAAAATGACATCCACAATACAATACTAAAATGTTCCACCACTATACCCTATTCTAATTTTTTTTTTTATAGTATAATAATCATTATTTCGATTGCGTTTGCAAATTACTGCGGAAAAGTCTCTCTCCATCTAATTTTTCGGGACAATACGATGTACAAAAGTGAAGGTGAAGAAATCTTCAATGGAATAATTGGCTAGCCCAAATATTGACTGATTAAGAGTTCATTTGACATGACTTTTTCTATATAAGAACTTTAGGAGGAAATCTCCTTAATTTTAATTTGAAAATTAAATTTTAAAAACAGTTTCTATTCCAAAAGTGTTTATATAGAGAGTTACATTGAGCCAATTTTTTCTAAAAACTCTTCTAATTATCAAAATTACTTTTATAAAATTAGTCAATGAGTCAAAAACAGCTTTTGACTTTCAAAACCTACTTTTGACTTTTAAAAAATCATGTCAAACAAGCTTATATACCGTGCAAAATTGCAAATGATGAGTTTGAGACACATTTATTTGAATCAGTATTATCATACAGATATCTTCTAGTTTTAACCTACAACGAAATATATTTTTTAGTTTTGTTAGATAAATTAATATATTTGGACATTCCTATTTTTCAAAATTGATTGATCTATTAAGGGAACGAGTTGAAAGAAATTTTGCAAATTAACAAGATAAGTTCTAATGGGTTGTCTTCAACTGAAATTCTAATGAATTTTAAAAGGACTTTTTTTTTTTTAAAGGTGTTCTCACTTGATATTTTAATAGATTTTATTAATTAAAAATTTAGGTGTCCCCAATTGAGATTTTAATGGATTTCAATGGAATACTTTAAAATTTAAGTATCTTTAATTATTCGTGGATTTAAAGATTTCATTAATAAACAAATTTCAAGAGATTTAGATGAATTTCAAGATTAAGCCACTGCTTGGTTTGGATTAAGCCCATGTTTGACACATATTATTTCAAAAATGAATTTTTTTAAAACTCATTTTCAACTACACATTATTTAATAAAATAATATTTTTCATCACATCAATAACTTTTCCTTACTTTTTAACCATATATATATAATCATATCACTTTTTAAAATACATTTTTTCTTCAATAATATCTATCAAACACCCCCTCAAATTCAATTAAAATCTCAAATCAAAGTTAACAATTAATTTTAACCACGTATTTCATGGGTCCATAACTTTTCAACCACACATCTCGTCATTTTTTTCACAATCTACTAAAAAACTAATTTTAATCTCTACCCAACAAGAGCTAAAAATACACATGATAAACTCTTTTAAACTTTCACCATTTTAAATAACATTCTTATGGATTATATGGAAATGTATTTAAATTCACGAAAATTCATTAAAACATATAACATCATAGAATTCAATAAAATCTCTATTGAGAACCCCCTCAAATTAATTGATTTTTCAAATTCTCTTCGACGTGGATGAGCCTCTATGCAAGACAACCCGTGGTACAATCCGACGTGATCACGGACGTGACTTTTAACATGCCTGGACAGTCCGACTCCTTTTTTAGACACATAAATTACCAAATGATCGAGTTTTAACTCAAAAAAAAAAAAAAAAATCTAGTAGATTAGTAATAAAAAAAAAAAAAATCGGTTCGGGTCTAGTCAAGGATAAATTTATTAGCAATAACCAATATGAAAGGAATCAGTTTGCAAAGTATGAAAACGAGACCAAAGCTCACTATTGGCCTTAATTTTCAAGCACGCAGATAAACGTTGGACATTTTTAGTTCAAAGTATCATTGGTACGAATAAGACTCGTCTTTAAAAATAATGTAATATAATACTGTTGGTGTCATGACCTTAATTTAAGTATCTTAAGTGAGATGCCATCTTACATATGATTGGTTTTCCTATTTTTAAGATGATTTATCGATCAATAATACTTGAATGACATTAAAAACGATGTTTAACTAACAAAAGTGATGCTAAATAATACGTCTAGGTAAGCAACCAAAGTCTCTCTCTTTCAAGATCTAAGTCCCTATTTTAGTTTAATTAAAAAACGGATTTTTATTAAAGTTGATAAAATATGTAGTTGACAAGTTGATAAAAGTTGTGAATTTCATTAAATATGTGATTAAAAACGAGTTTGAGAAGAAATGAGTTTAAGAAAATGAGAGTCAAACACAAACTAAACGAGAAAAGCTGATCACTAGTAAAATCGATAATTTCTTGGCCACCACTTGCTAGAAATATGAAATCAAATATTACTAATCACGAAAAATATTGGATAAAAAAAAAAATTCTATTTTTTAATTGTTGGCGAACGATTGTATTGATTCTTTCTTGTTTTTTTCTCTCTCTTCTTCTTTCAAATGAAAGTGTTTCATTAAGTACAAATTGGTTTCATCTTTCAAAAACTGGAATTTTTTTTTTCCAAAGAAGTAGCAAAGGTGCAGATTATTAATAAGCACATGAGAATGACTCCTGCGTGTGAATGCCCACAATTCCAATTACTGGAAAGTAAAAGGTGCTCATCAATTGACTACTGAAAAGGCCATCTGCATGTAAATGCTGCAATAGGGACATTTACCTTTATTCCTATATACTATGAAATTATTGACTAATCCCAACATATTACTTTTTGTAATTGTCAATTGAATAATTGATTTATCTTAAAAACTGTCCACATTAAATAACGTTGCAGGTGAGTGTTAGGTAGATATGACACACGACTTTCATTTCGTGTTAGAAATGATTATCTCTTCGTATCAGTTTTAAGTTTTATCGTATCTTGGATGACTAGTTAAGTTATTGAATTGAACAACAAATTTTATCTAACAAATTATCAGTACACGGTGAATGGCTCGAGCATAGGTCATCTTAGCATGTGATACACACCTATGAATTATTTCAAACTCCAAGTGTGAAATTAACTATTCTTTTACTTACTAATTTATATAATTGGAAAAGTGAGATTGAAACCATATTCT
The DNA here is from genome assembly GCA_903798385.1 of Fraxinus cuspidata. Taxonomy (NCBI): domain Eukaryota; kingdom Viridiplantae; phylum Streptophyta; class Magnoliopsida; order Lamiales; family Oleaceae; genus Fraxinus; species Fraxinus cuspidata. The sequence goes on along the minus strand of CAIGRP010065215.1, from coordinate 4,824 downwards.
CTTAATAAATATAATTCGCGTGGAGATCAGGAAAATAGATTATAAGTTTCAAGGATGAAATTAGAATGATTTAAAGATTATACTTGAAATACTAATACAATGATTTAATTCGAAATACCAATACAATGATTTAAAAGATTTATTTTCAATTTCCGAATATAGAGGTTGTTCTCTTTGTGTTTCAATTTTGTGTTTTGAATTTTGAATTCATTTTAAGTTTTGTTTTTTGAGTGTTCATTTTGATATTATTGAAAATGTGTTCCTTTTGACATTTTGAAATTGTTTTGAAAATACCTAAAACGCGTTTTGAAAATTTTGACTTGATCATAACTGAAAACACCAAAAACGACAAATTTTACGTTTTGAATTTTCTTTGTAATTTTTTAACTTGTTTTCAAAAACACGTTTTCGAAAATGGGAAAAAGCGCGTTTTTACTGTTTTGAAAAATCAAAAACAGAAAACGGCTTAAAAATTGTAAAGAGAACATGCCCTAGATTTTTTAATTGTAAGAAGAATGTTATCTTGAGTAAGCAACATTTTAAACAACAAACATAATAATTAACCGTAGAGCCATTATTTCCCCAAAAGACTACTATTAAATAATTGATTATATATTACTGGACGATATTTAAAAAAATAATTTGTATTATATATGGAATTGCATAGTTGCAAATTGTAACAAAGATTTTAGCTATTATTAGATTGTTTGTAACACGAGTGAAAAAAAAAATTACAAATTTAACTACAAATGAATATTTGTTTTATAATATTTTGACTTTGTCGGTAAAGGTGAGTTGTGGCACATGTCGTTATCGTTATATTACTAAAGATAGGAATAGGATGGACCATAATCTCGTCTCATTTGTTGCTTTTTCACTGGACGAACTTTGTTTCTTCTTTATTTTGTCACACGTTCATGATGATATGTTTGAATGAATTACTTTCACACAATGTCTAAAAAAAATTACAAAAAATGTGCTAATTATGACTTGAGCTGGCAAGAGAGCTAGATATTTTGTTGAAAAACATTTTTTTTTATAAAATAGACAATTTTTTTTTTCTTTTATGTGGATAGAATTAACGTACGGTTACATTTAAAAATGAGAGAAAAATTGCGATTTTAAATTATGGAGAGTAAGACCCAACGAATAAATTGAAAAATGGCAACATAGAATTCGTTCACATGTAATAATAATCAACAGGTGGATTGTTTAAAATCATTGATAACGTGGTATCTTAGAAACAAAATAGCTTGTCAAAAAATAATAATTAACCAATAATATATTGACTTTGAATTCGAGAATTCGAGATCAAATCTCTGTCTTGTAGAAATTTCTTCAATAATAAAAAGGTTCAACAACGATGACAAGAGACTAAAAATATTGAATAAAACAAAATTAATTGAGCAATGCTGAACTAGTTTAAAGCAATAAATAGTTCCGAGCCTTAACCAACATTACATTGATACAAAATAAACAACATTTTTTTTGTTTTGCGGGTTCCTACGCCAACAAAAATAAAATAAAATAAACAACTTTTGCTCGTGTAGATGAAATTAATTTTATGGTTATAAAATTTAATGGTGTGATGGCAGCGAGGTTATCGAACGATTCGAGTCTGCCCCTACACTTTTTTCTGTAAATTGAAAATCGATCCCTAACGTTTTTCAGGCCCAATTTCATTCACATTATTGAGACGTATGAGGAATCTAGTTGGGCCGAATTTCGATCTATCGCCGAATCTGAACCCAAAGCAGAATCAACGTACAATTCCAAATCAGATTTCAGGCCCAATTATTTTCCAAAATTTCATCTGTAAGAAATTAGGTATGGTCCATTTCAAAATTAAGAAACAAAGTTTGAAATTTCAAAAATCAGATATTAATTATATTTTATTTAAGAAACAATTAATTAAACATATATTTTATTAATTAAATATATTAATGTCACAATTTTATTCTATTTGGTTTCAAATTATCCAATTAACTGGTCACAAAATATTTTTGAATCACGAATAAAAAATTTTATAGGTCGCAAATAAAAAAAATTTATAGATCACAATCTATTCATCAGTCACAAATCAAAAAAAATATAAATCACAATTTATTTATCAGTCACAAATGACAAATTTTATAAGTCACGACTTAAAATTTTAGATCACATATTATTTATTGGTCACAAATTCGTTCATATATTATTTACATGTCACAAAATATTCAATTTATTGATTACAATCTCAAATAATTAATTACATGTTATTTATTAATCACATATTAATTAATTTATTAGTTATAATCCGCCAAATAATTTGAGACCACCACAATCGACCATAACCTCACCACCGCACTGCACACAACACCGCCATCAAAAACCACTGTCAGAGCCACTCCAACCAACTCACCACAACCAGTCAACACCACTACACACTAGACATCCACCAGAGCCAACACCATCGCACATAGCACCGTACACCACAACCATACAGCACCATACCCAACCACTGGTCAATACCACTGCACAAATACCATTGCACCGCACCCAACCCAACCACCGCATACAGCACCCCAACCACACAACTACACCCAACCATCCATTACAACACCATCAAAACCAACCACTGCACCGCACACCACCACTGCACCTAACCGAACCACCGTACATAGCGCCACGCCCAACCACCACTACATAGCACCATCGCACCCAACCACCCCAAACCGCATCGCACACCTCCACAATCATCGCATTTGCTAAACCAACACACCATCAACACCACCGCACCACTCAAAAATTACGAAGAAGAATGGATTTGTACTGCGCGCAATGGCTTGCGCTGCCGTTCACGAAGAAAAGCCTCTGCCTCTATGCCGTGATGTACAAATCGCCGGTGAGCGCTGTTGGTGAGAAAGGAGAAGGAGATAGAGAGAAGAAAGATGACTGTTAGAGATAGAGAGAGAAGATATAGAGAAAATGAGGGAAAATTTAGGGTTTGGAGGAGTGAGGTAGGGTGGATGAATGTAAGGTTGCTATATAAATTAATTTAATTGTATAATATTATTATTTATATTGAATTATCATTTGATTTTTGTATAAACAAACTTCAAATTTGAATTTTGAAATGGTAACAAAGAATTTGATTTTATGTAATTTTCACATATTATATTCTTACCATGTGAAGAGATAGAACACGACATTGTCACAATTTTTTTTAAAAGGCAAATAAAGAAAAGACAAATAAAAGAAAATGAGAATATGAATATGATAGCTCGACCTCGTCCTCTTCCTCATCCCCATCCCCATCCCCATCCCCATCCCCAAGCCGTGCCATCTCACCCTATCCCATTCCATCGCTCCGATATCTCCAAACACTACTTGCAACCTAAAAGATTGTACATAATTAGAGATGACAACAGAACAGATCGATCATTTTTATTTCCTACCCTATCGGATATTTATGTTACTTTGTCCTGTCCTCATATTCGATTAAAGTGGAATGGAACGAGACGGGTTAGGGATGAGATCGGGATGATTTATCACCCTATTTATTTTTTACGTTAATTTTTTATGTTTTTAATTAATGAATATTATTATTTTTTTCCAAATTTGTTATGAACAATTCACGTTCTCTTTAAAATAAGGGATAATTGCAGCAAAGCCCCAAACCTTTAAAACAGTAGCAGGTTTTTCACAAACTTTTGATTCATTGCAACGTCATCCCTAACCTTTCCAGCCATTGCATGTGAGGCCCTTTTGAATAATTTCCATCCATTTTTCCGTCAGTTGGCTCAAAAACTAAGTTTGACTATATTTTTAATCAATTATAAGGGGGCAATGGTAAATATCTATTAAAATAATTAAACAAAAAGGATAAGTGAATAAAAATTTAAAAAAGGAAAAGAATAGAAAGGATTCCTTCTTTACCCAACCTCCACAGCAAAAAATCACATCATTAACAAAGATTTTCATTCTACCGGTCTCAATTCCAGACTAAGCCCCTATTTGATGTACATTTTTTCCCCAAGAATACATTTTTTGGTTTGATGTGATGAGAAATATGTGATTGAAAAAGAAAGAAAAGTTATTGATGTAATATAAAATATTATTTTTTTTTTTTAAATGTAAGGTTGAAAATGAGTAGAAGAATGAGAATGAAAAATAATGTGGCTCACAGAGGGATTAAGAAATGGTAGTGGCGGCGCCACCGTAAACCCACTTCTTCAATTGCATCCTTCAACCTCTTCTTCACCCGAAATCTCCCCTTTCACAAAGATAAACCGTCCCATCAATTTCCCGAGGAAGTTGGTTTTTTCAAAAAAGCAAGAAATCAATACTTTCTTGCCAATGCACCAACAATCACGATAACATTTGTAACAATACCAACACTAGAGCGATTATAGTTCTTATTCTTTCATTCGTTCTTCATCATCTTCTGAATGGGATTGGAATAGGTGGACCTGTCCTTTTTCTGAGATTGAGCAGGCGAAGAGTTATGGCGGAGAGTCGAGGGAAAATAAAAGGTTATTTTTTGGAAGGGCCTCAATGGTGGTGGAGGTAATGGTTTCTATTGGGTTGTTGTGGTTCGATTTCAATTTTGAGGATAGAAATGAAGGGGGAAAATGACATATCTTATTGTAATCTAGTGGAGGGATAGATGGCGGTGAGTTTTGGTAGGGGTGGGGTTTGTTGATGAAGAAGATAGTTTTGTTTCGCAAGGCCTGAGGCGAACTTTGAAATTTTGGCTCTTAAATCATAGAAATGAATCAATTTTTTTCATTTATAAGATTTTGACAAAACTAAATTTTTTAATTTAAAACTAATAATAAACAA
>CAIGRP010065212.1:0-17619 GCA_903798385.1 Fraxinus cuspidata | reverse complement strand
AAAAGAAAATATTTTTTTAAATTTCTAATAAATTGAATTAATATTATTAATTAATTATTAACAAAACAAAAATTAAATAAGGGTACATTGGGTATATAACTAATATGATTTAATGTTATTAATTAATTATTGACAAAACTAAAATTAAATAAGAGTATATTAGGTATATAGTCAAGTATGTAAAGGTATATGAGGTATTCAAAAATTTCTCATCAATCCACTTTTAATATATTGTAGATAAAGGCAGAATTCTAAACAACGTAGTGATTGGCAGACATAAGTAATGATTGGGAGGCAAACATTATTGATACAGTCAAAATTGATTATAATTGTACCCTTGCTTGATCTCCATTATTTTCTAAATAAATTTATCTCTCTTTTCTTTTCAATCACATTTTTTAATAAAATAATATCATATGAAAAAAAAATCATTATTTTTAACCACACATGTTCCATTAATCTACTATTCTAAAATACATTCTTAACCACAAAATTGGGTTCAAACTGGCACTATATATAAATATTGATTTAAAAAAAACTGTTACAGATTCAATACAAATTAAAGGTAGCACAAATTGATTCAAATTGATTATGCTTAAAAAAATCGGTTGAATTGATTGGCAAACTTGATATGTGACAATTTTTTGACATCATTTGACTTGACAAATTTTTATCCATTGATTTCAACAACATTTTTTTTTTCAATTAATGGCCAGGATTTCTACACATAGGCGAGGCATCAAAGTTGATGTCAACCATAGATGTACAAGAAACATAATTGTAAAAAAAATTACATGTCACCAAATTAATTATAGTATATGTCATAAATGATTATGTTTATAAAAAAATTACTAGCTTCACTAGACTTTGAATAATTAAATTTTCGTGCCAATAAGATGTTATAAAATAGAGAGAAACGAAAAGAAAGTGGAAAAGTCAATAATTTTATATGTTTTATTAAGAACCAAAGCCCCATATTGATACTGTAAGAATCCATTTTGTATAATTTGATTTTCAAAAATTAAAAATCAGACACACACACACACTGCAGTGACTATCGAGGTTGTACCTATCACGTCTTGATAAATTGAATTGCAATGTATGTAAAAATTGGGATCATGGTGAACCCTTCAGACATGTAGAACGTTCTGACTTGCTAATGGCTCAATTATTTAAAACCAAGAACTAATATCTCTCCGAGCTAGATTCCATGGTTCTGATCGTTAAATGTAAAAAGAATATTATTCGAATAATACAGTCATTAGTCTTAATTCCTATGCATTATGGATATCCGTCAATAGGAGCACTCATGATGATTTATTGGTCAACAACGTTGCACAATTATATTGCTTCAGTATTATTTTCACATAATTTGAGTATGGTAATACATTCATTTGTGGAGTCAACATATGATCAACAAAAATTTTATAAATTGTGATGAGATTGTGGATATTAGTGAATTTATGATTAATTTTCAGTGGATGATGATGAAATTTATTAGGTTGGATGCTATAAACTTTGAATATTTAATTTAATTTAATAAAAATCAATGACAGTCAAAATGAAAACAAGAAATTCCTTGTTTGGAATAAGTGTAATGTGGTTCTACACACTCAAAAATTAAACGAAGATTTTGTAATTCTAATTATTTTCAAATTTTAACCTTGTAATACTCAGAAAAGGTTTGGATTATTAATCTATTTTTATCATAATTTGTTTTGATTATTTACACACAGTTAAAGATTACAAGAATAACCAAACTCTTGTTTGAATCACATTATTTTTTTCATTCTCATTCTTCTACTCATTTTCAACTTCACATTCTTCAATAAAATAATATTTTTTATCACATCAATAATTTTTCCTTCCTTTTCAATCCCATATTTCCCCGTCACATAAAAAAAATGCATTCCTGACTTTTAATGTGCATCAAACATGGGCCAAATCAGGTTTAGAATGTCAACTTTTATTCCATGAATTCGATTCTTATACCGTGACAATTGCTTACCAAGGTAAGTACTCGTAGCACTATACATATAGTGTATGGAGGGTGACTATAGTATTGCACATCAAAATACCACCTAATTTACTCGTTCCCAGTTTTTGCACAATTTATAGGATAGACGATGGTTTCACCCAAGGTTATTCTTAAGGTCACTTTCTCGATTATCGCAGCCGGTTAGTTTTAATTTTCTCCAACTTACGTACTTCTTATCATTTGTACTACTTACATTTTCACATCTATATTTTTATTTTTTATTTTTCCTTGCAATACAAGAAAGACTAAAAAATTCATAAATTGGCAGGTTCTATATTCTCCGAGGCACAATTACGATTACCACCATTTCCCTGTAACAATGACTCTGATTGGGGTCATTGGTGTCTCTCAAACCCAAACAATTTTATTTTCAATTCATCCCACATATATAGTAATTAAGACATCAACTTCTGACTATATTTTTGGGGTCATTGGTGTCTCTCACACCCAAACAATTTTATTTTCAATTCATCCTACACATATAGTAATTGAAACGTCAACTTTTGACTATTTTGGGGTCATTGGTGTCAAAACAATTTTATTTTCAATTCATCCTACATATAAATTAATTGAGACATCAACTTCTGACTATTTTGGGGTCATTGGTGTCTCTCACACCCAAACAATTTTATTTTCAATTTATCCCACATATAGTAATCGACACATCAACTAAAAGTCCTAGTGGGAATCTCCTTTTTATTCTCTCTCCACCAAAAGAAAGACATTCCTAGTGGGACCCTTCTTCTCTGTTCCTTTCCTCCACAAGGAAAGACAATCTGTATCGTTCAGACACCCATCTCACTTACTATAAATGAGATCCAGTCTTCTAGGAATGGGATGTTGGGAATTTACTTAACATGCATAACGAAAAATAAATTATTTTTTAATTCTCTTTGTGTTTAGATAGAAATTGTGATATAAATTATACATTTGATAAATCTGCTAACTCCTTTACTGATCTTGAAACACGAATAATCACGATCTGCAATTTACAACTGTCAAATTGTATAGCCTCCAATGAAAATCCACACAGGGAACAAGAACAAGAACAAGAGAATTATGGTTTTTTTTTTCTTTTCTTGTACTAGCAAGAATAAAAATAATTATAATGATATGTATCTATTTTCAAACTCTAGCATCATATTAATAGAAGTCCAATTGGGCTCAACCCGTCTATTAAACTCAACTCCATCCAATATTTAATTCATCAAATTAATCAAAATTGGTCCATGAATTAATTAATCAAATTAATTAATTTGGGCCTATTAATAAGCAACTCAATTAATTAATTGTACAATAATTGTTAATTAATTAATTGGAATCTCATTCTTCGGATTCTCCTTTTGTGTGTGCCACATCAGGTTCCTGATCACGATAGCTAACGACATGAATTATTATTATTATCTAATCAAAATCGATAAATTAAAATACACATTTTTAATTTATCATTAATTTACATTGTCGTCTCAAATTGACATCTAGTAACGTGTTTGGGCAATACATGTGACGGAAAATGTCACATGGTATGACAAAACTAAACTTGTTCGTTTACCATGAAACTATAATCATTTCATCAATTAATTGATTCCATGGATAAGAGGATTATGGACAACAAAATGGTATTAGCATTAAATGTCCATGATTGATTGATTTCATTGATAAGAGGTCTCAACCATATGGATGAGACCACGTATACTTCCACCCTAGGGCCATTGTTTGTCATATTCTACTATAAAAACTCACATAGGTGGCATTCCAAAGGTAATGCAAGTTTAAATCTCAAACTACAAATTTGCTATTGCTATCCTCACCGTTATTATAAAAAATTCCCTCGAAGCCGTCCACCTTTATATTGAAGGCTCGCGTTTAAAGCACATCTCACACCTATACATACTACTTCAACTGATTTGACCGTTGGAGTATGTCGAACAACTCCACCACACCGGAGGAAGCTACGTGGCTAATGATTTATCCAAGTGTATAGGAATTAAGTTTAAGTGGACGCGGGAGACTTTAGAATATGTTGACCACGTTGGAAGTACAAAACTCGAGGTCAAAATTTTTTTTGAATATCATTTTCACAATTGTGATTTTATGTTGTAGGAAATTTTGTTGTATGAGAAAATTGAAAAATGAATTTTCTCACGTGTTAAGCTAGATGTTAAATTAGTGATATGTAATCATGTTACCGCTTGAAGGAAATATGGCATATGTTTAGGGCGAGCACTTTACACTTAGATATGTGACTTACACACGACTTTACACTTGGACATAAGGTTATCAAAAAATAGTATTGGAGATTTCTTTAATTTTTTTTATGTGTTTATTTTTTTTTTAAATCTTGGTAGATAGAAGAACACAACAAAATATAGACTTGACAATAGTTTGATTATCCATTTTATTTCTTAAACAAGAATGTAAGTTAAACACCAAAATAATTTGGACCTCTTATTTAGATCAATTTTTTTGTTGCATTTTAAAGACCCAACTCAATATAACAAGTAAATATTTTGTTGGATTTTGAAGTTTTCATTTTTTTAGGCCTTTCCAAGCTGAGGCCCTAGGCAATGGCCTTGGTCACCTTGAGCCAGGGTTAGCCTTATTTGTGATGTTAAGTTGTGGAGCCTAATTATTGTCAATCCTAATAATTATCACTTCGCGTAGCATGTTAAGTTATTAGGACTGTTTAAGAATTTGTATTCTTGTGAAATTCTATTAAGGAATTGGATTCCTTATAAAATTTGATTTTGCCCTAATTTATCTTATAAAGAGGGGGTCGTCCTTAAATTTTATTATTATCATAAAAAAGAGAGAAATGTTAGAGAAGATAGGTGTTCAATTTTGTCTTGAAGTGAATTACTATAGCAGTGAGAGATGACTTAATCTCACATTGAGACAAACTTCTATAAATCTTACGTGTTGTTGAGTGTTCATTTTCTTTCTTCGATTTTATTGCTTTTGATGGAATAGAATTATGATTTTTAATTCCCAACATGTGATGCCCATACGTTGACGTATGCATATATTTAGGGAGAGCAAACACATATTTATGATGCTAGAATTGAGGTTAAAGATGAAGAGGCTAGCGAAGTTGGAAATCTCCAAGGCTTGCAAATAAGTGACTTTCTATATTAGTAACCTTTGCATTTTGTCTCTTTTTTGTTTTTTTGGTCTTACCTTTTTACGGCTAGTATGTTATGTTATTTTTTGGCTATTCTTTTTTAAAAAGGCGGGAGAGTTAATTGAAGTTAGCTGACTCTGTTATTGTTAGTTTGATGGCCTCAGAGTAGTATTTTGTAAAACGATGGTATGAATTAATATTCGATTTTTCCTGTGTTATAATTTGAAACAATTATCTAAGATTCCATAATCATATAGGATGTTACAAATTGTATACTCGATGGTTCGAGTATAGAGGAACACTAGCCAATGGTTATTGAGATTCTTGAGTATGATTAGTTTATAATATCTTAGTGTAATATGCATTATTAGTATGCAAGGTGTAAGGTTATTTGATTTGGCATATTTATTGTTTTATATGTTTAAAGTAGATATTTATATATAATCACTTTTGGCTCTAGAATATTCCATTCTCATTATTGTAATGCAATTTCTTTATTTCCATTTTCCATTTTTCTACACTTTTGTTTCAATAGAAGAGAATGAAGTTTTGGGCTCCAAAACCTCTTATATTGCTATTTTTCTTTGGAAACTTTTTGTTTTAAAGATGAAAAACTTATAGATATGGAGGTGTTGTTTAAAAATCTGCTCCCAGCAATAGCTGCATTGCTGATCCTTTAGGGTAGCGGTTGTTGTTGTTGCAGCGGGCAGCGGCAGCTAAGCGGCCCCTTTTGGGGCTTGGTGGTGGTGGTTCATTAGTGGTGTTGCTAGGGTTCATTTTTAAGGTTTTGGGCTTTTCTTTGAGATTGGGCCAATTTTGTAGGATAAGGGCTTTTGTTTTAAAGATTAGGATTCAAAATTAAATTGGCCTACATTTTGGATATTGCATGTGTTGGACTACAAAGAAATTAAAGAATTAGGTCGGAATGTAGCCCAATCAAATGCTTTAATTTTTGTTATAATTTAAATTCTTAGGATGGCTCATAAGTGATTATGATTTATTTAATTATTGCTTTTATCGTTTTGTGAATTAAGAATGAATGGATAATTATCACATGTCATGTAGATTAAATGAAACACCAGTCGATACGCTAAAATCATATGCATTGGTATTGTATAATTTTTAACCACCCCTAAATTGATTAGAAGTGGTTAAAAATTATATTTAATAAATTGGTGCCATTATAATTGTTTATATTTGGCTAGTTAATTATTAAATGGAAACTGTTTTTGACATAATGGAAAGTCTTCAATAGATGTTTGGACATCAAAGCCGATAAGCTAGACAAGCTTCCATTAGGCCAATTATGATCACACGCATGAAACTAAACACATCTGTGAAGGACCATATGTTAACCATGATTGGTCACTCAATGCTATAGAGGTTTTAGAAGCCGAAATTGATTCTGAGACGCATATTGACATGGTTCTTGAGACTCTCCATAAGATGTTCATACAGTTTATAGTTGATTATAATCTACACAAGATGGACACGACTCTGACAGAATTAATGAAATAGCTCTAAAACTCGAAAACTGTTCTAAAGGCTAGAAGTGAATATACTTTGACTGTGGTAGCCGAACCCTCTTCTCATCCTAAGTCTTCTAGTAGCAATGCATGTATATGAAGCTCTACTCGCAACCGTTTGCACGAAGATCAAATCAATACCTAGAATTATATCTAGAAACAATGCCGCAAAATATATACAATTGCCCATTTCTTATGTGAACTTAATAGAAAGTTACAAATAAAGTAAAACAAGAAAGGAACATTAAAATCAATCAACACGAAATTTAACGATGCTCATGTCAATGGGCTTAACTTTAGAAAGTCTCAACTATAACAATAATGGGAATAATTTCCTTCTATAGTATTATCTTGAGGCTTAACCCAACTACATCAAAAACACTTCTTGGTAACAACAATAAGCCGTCATCTAATAAAGATGAAAGCCTAGAATGTTCTCTCTATAGGTACAACTAACCTTAAATACACAAGTCTTGATTCACTATCAACATCTCATCATTTCAAAGATGGAATACCACAACTTTTGCTAGTCAATACTAGAGTCACAATCTATTGGGAAATTATTTAATTTATCATGTGGGCTGATATATGTAATTAATTGTATATAAATGCTATCTTAAAGTTAAGCCCAAATTTGAAGTAATCTAATAAAGAATTAAGTGGCTATTCTCTTTGTGTTTCAGTTTTGTATTTTGAGTTTTGAATTTATTTTGAGTTTTGTGTTTTAAGTGTCAATTTTGAGATTTTTGAAAATGTGTTCTTTTTGGCATTTTGAAAAATTGTTTTGAAAATGCCCAATACGCGTTTTGAAAATTTTGACTTGATTATAATTGAAAACACTCAAAATGACAAATTTGCCATTTTGGGTTTTCTTTACAAATTTTTAACTTGTTTTCAAAAACGCGTTTTCGAAAATGGGAAAGAGAACGCGTTTTCACTGTTTTGAAAAATAAAAAACAGAAAGCGGTTTGAAAATGGTAAAGAGAACGGTGCCTGAGTAATTGGGTTTTGAGTATCTAAATAAAGTGTGAGCTGAATTATATTTGTAAAGACCGGATCCATTATGGTTTGTATTTGACGATGTGATGAATACATATGGAACTATATATAGTATTATAGTCCTTAATTTATATGCAATTTTTCTCATTCTTTGTGTCATCCAATCAACATAAGAATATAAGAGAAATCATATTGAAGAGGAAGATAATCAAGAATCAAGAAGAAGGTTTGGAGCAATTAATTTGAAGAACAAGAAATTAAGATTTAAAAATTTAAAGATTCAAGATTCATTATTCAAGATACAAATTAATGGATCAATGTATATTCTGCATTAATTAATTTTTTTGGTGATTTGACATGGAGATCCTGACAATAAAGTAATTAAGTTTTCTAGTTTTATAAACTTGAAGTTTTCATGAAAAATTCAACAAGTGGTATCAGAGCCAACTTCATGTTAAAGCATTGAGGTTCAAGAAATAATTTTAAGGTTGAAATTCATACTTTGGATTACTTAATTTTGGAATGTGGATTTCAAACCGTAGATATTTAAATTTGTGTATTTTCAAATTTGACAATTTTTAGAACTTAATTATAGAATTTGAGTGTAATTATAATTGATTGCATTTACGTGAGCATAAGTTTTTTATCAATTCACAAGACACGTGTGCATGTGGTGATGGATCAAGTACCTGGGCAAGGACCTTCTTTTGAAAATTATAGACAAAATGTGTATGTTGTGACAATAATGCTATTTGTACCAAGTTCCTTGACAAAAATGGTTGACAAAGTGACGTGTAGGGTGGAGATCAATTGGAAATGGACGGTTATGATTTTAAATTTACACCAAGCTGAGGGCGCCAAAATGGAGTATATTTGTGGGAAAAGAAAATCAATGTCTGGAAAAATCCACACACTATTTTCTCTCTCCCAATTTCCCCCAAATTAATCTCCTTGTCCAAACCCATTTCCTCCCAATTTGAAATTACACAAAAGAGAGATTTGAACAATGCACAACCCATTGCGTGGTTGATGACCCAATACAGAGGCAGAAATTAGGCGACATATTCTTCATCTTCTCCATATACAGAGGCAGAAATTGGATGGCAAGGTTAGGCAGAAATTTCCGATGAAGTTGTGTGTTTCTTCGATCTTCTCCATTCTAGCCATATCCTCCATCTTCGAAACCGGGTCATTACAAATGATGGTATGAATGTCTATATTTTTTAGGCTTTTCTCCACTCCATCCATATATGCTGTAAATGTGCTGTAACTTGGGTTTTAGCCTCATTAAGTAATTCTTTATCATAAAATTATTCGAGCCTAAATTAAACTTAAACACCAAATTATTTTTGAAAAGAAAAACTTAGGCCCTTTCAAATGTATAATATAGTCATAGTCGGGGCAGATTGGGAGCTCCCCAGCCCATTCAACTTTTCAATGTTAAAAACTTAGTAATAATAATTTATAGAACATGTATTTAAATTTTAATGGTTTGATTTGGTGGCATTTGAAGTTGGCCAAACACATATTCATAAAACTGAGCTAGATTTTGAATGAAGGTTGGGTATTTCGAACACCTAAATAATGGGTGAGTGTTTATGTTTTGCAGGAAGATGTTTTGTCCGTAGATTCCGAAAATGAGAATGTGGAGGACAATATGAATATTGTGGAAGATGAAATAATATGAGGAGATGGAATGACTATGTAGTTCAAGTATGAAAAAGAAGTGTATGATTTTTATGCAAAATATGCTTATGCCGTAAGTTTTCCAATTAGGAAGAGGAGTTCGATGAGGGATGATGACAGTGTTTTGAGATTTGTCACGTTGACATGTAGTAGGGAGGGACGAAGAATTGGTACTACAAGCACTTCTTTGAAGCCGCAACCAACAATTCAGACGGGCTGTAAAGCTAGGATCTCTGCATCTTTAGTTATCCACGGTTATTGGAAAATTAACATCTGCATCTTTAGATATCCATGGTTATTAAAACATTAACACGGTCCACCTTGACCACAATCATAAGACGAGTCCTACTAAGTCCAGTTTGAATCGATGCAACCGAGATTTGAGTGCATATGTGAAACGAAAGCTCAAAGTGAATGATGTAGCATGAATACCAATTGCATAAAAGTTTTAACTCCGCAGTTGTTGAGGTCGGTGGCTACGAGAACATGACTTGCGTCGAAAAGGATTGTCGAAATTATATCGAATAAGTGAGACGACTAAGACTTGGTAAGGGTGATGTAGTTGCAATACAGTCTTACTTTTCTGAAATGCAATCCCGCTGCTCTGGATTTTACTTTAGTATTGACTTAGATGATGATTCGCGTCTGAAAAATGTCTTTTAGGTTGACAATCGGTGCATGCAAGCATATAAGGAGTTCAAAGATGTTGTGACATTTGATGCAACCTACATTACTAATAAATATGATATGTCATTCGCCCCTGTGTTGGCGTAAATCATCATGGGCAATCAACATTGCTTGGTTGTGGTTTGCTATCGAATGAGAACACAGATACATTTGTGTGGTGGTTCAAAACATGGTTGAAGTGCATGTATGGTCAAGCTCCACAGGGAATAATTACCAATCAAGATAGAGCGATGCAAAATGCGATCAAATAGTTTTTTCAAATACGAAACATAGATGGCGTCTGTGGCACATATTGAAAAAATTACCTGAAAAGTAGTGCAAAAGAATTGGGAAGGTGTGTACATGAGAACGTTAAGTGTGTGAAATGTGTGTAAATCTATAAATGGGGGCGATTGACTCGGCAAAGTGTAAAGTGATTACTTAAATGACAACTTACAAAAATGATTGAATTTTGGTTACTTAGGGCAACTTACAAAAATGATTGACTCGACAAAGTGTTAAGTGATTATAGAACTTCATAAAATGATGTATCATTTTGGTTACCAGAAATGAATAACTATCATTTTGTTTCCTTCCCTTACTACGATTGAAAATTTCATGTATACTATTTCAACTTTCGTTAGCTTAAATTATTATTTTTGAATTGCATATTTCAAAAAAGCTTCATTTTTGTGCTTTTTTTGTACTAATAATTTACTGCTGTTTCGTATTAAATACTAGTGTCAAGGGCAAATGAAGAGGATAAGATAAATGGATAACAATATTCTCACATAATGAAGATTATTTATGGTACAAAAACATTTTCTTACAAACATCTAAATGTTGTCTACTTATGGATTTTGGGGCCAAAACAACTACAACACACAGCAACACAACAATGGAAGTCAACAGAGTTTTAAAATCTTCAAAATGATAGCCAAGTTTCCTCCAATAGCGACATGTAATAAGCTTTAGAGATTAATAGTGAAATAGAAAATAGATTTTGATTAAATAATCAATTTGTTGTGTTCTCATTAAGAACCAAACCTTCTTGTCTTGTTCCACGTCGGTTATGCTTTGACAAAAAAGTTTTAATCTTCTTGAGCCTTGTAAGAACATCTTTAGCACTGAGCCTCTCCTCGGGCAAATCAGCAGTGCATTCTAGTGCTAGTTCCATGATTAATGTGAAGTAACTCTCCTTAGCTCGAATATTGTCTTTAGCAGCATTCACTAAATCGACATCCACTATCTGCATTATAGCATCTGGGAATGATTCAAGCACCCATTTCCTCATTGTGAACTCTCCTACAAACATATCATCTGTTGGCTTCTTCTTGGTAAATGTTTCCATCAACATAATCCCATAACTATAAACATCCGTCATAGTTGATACTAATCCAGTTGATCCATACTCTACAAGATTGAAACGTGAAATCAAATCAGCTAGTGAAATGTTAAATGATGGATAAATAAATAAGAACTAATAAGTAATACGCGGTTACACTATTGGCATGTGCAACTCTATAAATAGTAGATGATAGAAACCATTTACCTGGAGCCATATATCCAATGGTGCCCAATGTCTTGGTAATCGAAATTCTTTGGTCTTCAGTGAAAAGCTTGGCAATGCCAAAGTCAGCAACATGAGCAACCAGATCTTCGTCTAAAAGTATATTGTTGGGCTTCAAATCACAATGGACAATCAAGGAAGGATACCCATGATGTAGATATTCTAGAGCAGATGCCACATCTATCATTATTTCCAATCTTTGAGCTAAGTTTAGGAAATAGTTGTTCGAATAAAGCCATTTGGTAAGGTTTCCATTAGGCATATATTCCAGAACTAAGGCTTGGAGATCGAGGCTAGAGCAACTACTAATTACCTTAACAAGATTTCTGTGACGAATGTTGCAAAGTATTTTGCACTCAGTATCAAAACTTTGGTTTGCACCTTCCAAATCTAGATCAAAAACCTTAATAGCAGCAATAATTCCATTTGAAAATGTTCCCTTGTACACTGAACTAATACTACTTTTGCCAATCAGATTCTCTTCACCAAATTTATTGGTAGCATTTAGAACTTCATAATATGAAATCCTCTTGACGATGATAGGGGAAGTAGATAAAGCTGGAAGAAGTGTATTTCCGCTACAACGTCTTATTAAATAAACCATGGTAATAGCCAGAATAAATACCACGGCAATTGATGGTAAAATATACTTCAAAACTCTAGTTTTGCTTGATGTTCTAGTTTTATTATATTCGCATGGCTTGACCTTAAATTGAGATGATCCACACAATTCTCTATTGCCTATAAAAAAATCTGATGTGAAATTCTTGAAAGGCCCTCCATTTGGAATTTCACCACTGAGTTCATTGAACGAAATATTTAAATACACAAGGTACTCAAGTTTCTCAAATGACTTGGGGATTACACCATCGAGTTTGTTCTTGGATAGATCCAATTTTTGCAATGAAATCAGGTTACCAAATGACTCAGGTATAGGACCATGCAACTGATTGTTTGATAATGTTAGAATTTCCAAATTCTGAAGTTGTCCTATAGAGCTTGAAATATCACCTGAGAATCGATTTCCCGATAGATATAACTCTCGCAAGCTCTTAATGTTACCAATTTCTGGTGCCAGCGACCCATTCAACAAATTATAATCTAAATTCAAAATCTGAATTTCCTTGTTAGTCCACAGAGTGGATGGGATAGTGGAAGTCAATGAGTTGTAAGATAAATAAATTTCTCGTAAATTGGTTAGATTTCCTAAACAAGTTGGTAACTGTTGAGCATACAGGTTTACCAAATTGCAAAGGTTAGCAGGTATTGACCCCTGTAGTTCATTGTCTCCAAGTATCATCATTTGTAATTTTCTTAATTGATCCAATGTGTCAGGAATTGTTCCTGTCAATTTATTGCCTCCAATGCTTAAATTGATCAAGTTGCTCACGTTTCCAATTTCATTTGGAATGGTACCTTTAATACCACAACGACCGGCTAGGAACGTTTCAACAGATGCTGACAAATTACCCAAGGATTTTGGTAATATTCCATCAAAAGAATTGTTTCTAATCACTA
Source organism: Fraxinus cuspidata (assembly GCA_903798385.1). Lineage (NCBI taxonomy): Eukaryota > Viridiplantae > Streptophyta > Magnoliopsida > Lamiales > Oleaceae > Fraxinus > Fraxinus cuspidata. The sequence goes on along the minus strand of CAIGRP010065212.1, from coordinate 4,495 downwards.
TGTACTTCAACTTCCTGCAATTTGTCAATGAAAGAAGAAAATCAAATTCTTGCACTGAAGGATCATTTGTCAACTGATTAGATTCAAAAATTAGAACCTGTAGGTTCTGTAAATTCCCAAGATTCATGGGTGCTCGTCCACTAAAGTAGTTGTGACCAAGATCCAACACGGTAAGCTTTGAAAAATTTGAAATAGAGGCAGGAATTTCTCCGGTCAATCCATTGCCACTAAGATACAGACCTTCGAGATCACGGAGCCCATTGGCTGACAATGGAAGGTTGCCCGAGATATTATTGGCACCAAAAGAAAGAAATTGTAACATAGAGAGATTGAAGATGGATTCAGGTATTTGACCCTGAAGACTGTTGAAGGACAAATCTAATACTTCCAAACTTGATAGAAGTCCCAATTCTTGTGGGATATGTCCATGAAGACTGTTGTTAACTATAGCCAATTTCTTCAAATTTGATAAACTACCAATTGAATGTGGAATTATACCTGCATTGTGCTGTTTGTCAATCCACTCAAATTAATAAATACACAAGTACTAACAAGTAGATAATGATTGGTTTGAAAACTGATTACACCGCTTATTTATTTATTTATTTATTTTGTGTGTGTGTATCATCTCCTAAACACTGATGACATGTCACATCATTAATTAGTGAATAAGTTAATGGTAGGTCTCCAAGAATTTAATGATTTGCCAATTAATTGGAATTGGTGTGTGATGTCATCCGTGCTTCCGATGAATACATTCCAGGATGTTACATATTATAATACACAAGTCGAATGTTTAAAATTTTAGAAAGTTATTATCAAATAATAATTCTGAAATTGTAAGGAGTTAAATTTTATCAAATTATTAAATTCAGACTCTAACATATATTATTAAATAAGAATGATTTTAGAATGACAAATGTATAAATTAATTTAGAATTTTAGATTATTTAGTAAACAGGGTGACGCAAGGCAAAAGGAACAACATACGAGAATAAAGAGTAAATCTAAAAATCACATTAATTCTTACATGCGAACTTTGAAAATCAATAATTTGTTGATTCGGAATGGAATTTGAATAGTCGATCTAGGTTGTCAAGTAGTTCCGACAAAAAACACTTCACGGCAAAAAATTGTAAAAGAACAGCTCTCACAACTTTTATCATGTTTTAATCAAAATATTCCAAAGTGCAACACTCATATTTGTTGGCTAACAAAGAAACACATAATCTGGGGTCCTTAAACTAACAAATTAAAAAATATAACTAGATTCAATTAACGAAGAAAATATTATAAAATACTGACTAAACATTATGTTGAGGTTAGGCTGGCTAGCCGCTAGATCTCACCCCAAGCCGATTGGGTACGTAAGATTTGATGTTATTAAGTTGTATTCCTAATAATTATTTGAAAAATGCTATACATACTGAAACACATTTCTCGTAAGAGTGTAAAATGCCTAGTTGGTAACCTAAATTTCATTTAGATTTTCCATCAGCTTAAAAACTATTATTATATATATGAAAATATTAGATTTAGAGTTTTTTTTTGTATAAATCAATGACACGAAAATGGGCTGAATATAATATTTAAAATAGAGTAGGAAATCTAGTTACGTACCACTAAAACCGTTGTTCGTCAAATCTAGATGTTCAAGTGCTGATAGGTTTCCAATTTCGTTTGGAATATTTCCTGCCAATCAATTTTAACAGAAAGCTTTTAAAATATCAAATAGTAAATTAAAACAAATTAGATCTAATGAAAGAGAAGAAGTACCAACTAATTTGAAAGTTGATAATTAAGTTGATATGAAGTTATTGTTTCACGATGTATTAATTTTAATAATTATTTTTTAAAAAAATAAAAAAAAATTGTCAAAAGAGTGTGTAATGCCCATGTGGTAACTTAAAGGTCATTTAGATTTTCCAACAGCATAAATATCTATGTTTATGTTTACCATTTTAGTTTTGAGTTTTTGTGACTGAAATTTCATCCTAGGTCCTCAATCTAACAAATTAAAAATAAAAAATTTAAAAATAAATCCAATTAATAATGAAAAGATTATAAAATACTGACTAAACATAATAATGAGGCGAGCCAGTAGTGATATCCATCTCAAATAAATGGTGTGATGACATCTTTAATTCTTTATATATATTTGTTGGTCGAACTTTTTACATGCTTTTTCATAAAAGATTATGGGCCAAATTTGGTTTCTAGTTTCAACATGCAGATAAGTACTATATTGGTTGAGTCACAGCAGTCTAAAGTGGGATTTGTCTTGTGAAGAAAAATTTGTGTGAACACAACTCGATTTGCCAGTAAGATATGTTTTATGATGTGAAAGGACAACAATATTGGTCGATTTTTAAAATTTTAGGAAATATCATGTGATGAACTGTGGGAGATATATGTATATGAAAAATAATGTTTTAAACGTACCTATCAATTTATTTGCTCCAAGAGAGAGAATTTGAAGCTTTGACAAATTCCCGATTTCCATTGGAATGCTTCCAATAAAATTATTCACCGACAGAGAAAGTATTTTAAGATTCAGGCATGTTCCTAATCCTGGAGGAATCTTGCCACTTACTTGATTCACTGAAATTAGCAGCTTCTCTAGCTTTGGAAGATTGTAGAAAATATCCATAGGTAGACTTCCCGAAAGACTATTGTTTGTAAAACTAATTACAATCAAAGAAGAGAGGTTGAAAATCATGTTAGGAATATTTCCGGTGAGACTATTTTCAGAGATTTATTTTTGTAGATTTTCAAGAAATCCAAGACTTGCTGGAATAGTACCGTTTAGCTCATTGTCTTGCATCTCTATTTCTTGAAGCCGCCTTAAATTACCAATTTCATTAGGGATAAAACCATGAAAATTATTATTGCTAATAATTAAGGATCTCAGAAAAGAGAATTCACCGATTTCTTTAGCAACAGTACCTCCTAGACCCATATCTGCTAGATTCAAGCCTCTAACTCTTTGATGTCTCATGCCACAAGTGATGCCAATCCAATTGTAGAATGAGGATCCTAGTGACCAATTTTTAGCCAAGATTTCATTTGGATCGGAAGTTATTTGAGATTTGAAAGCTAGAAGAGCATTCAGTGGATTTATTTACAGATGCAACAATGTTAGTGAGAACGTAAAGCATTGCCAGCGACATAAAGATGGCATTCTTTCCCATGGCTTGTAAGGACGAGTTTGATGCAAGTGTGTGTGTGTGTATAGTAAAAGCTTCCCGCAAGATAAGTGTGCTCTTATTTAGTTCAAACATACAATATATATTATAAATTAGGTTGCTGTTTGGACTCCGTTAATTCTAAAATGCATTTTTCTCTCTCTTTTCAACAACACATTCTCTAACCGTGACGGAAGATTATGATTGTGAAATGGGATGTATAGTGCAGCACTCACACGAAATCATAAATGACTAAAATAACACTTTGCTTGATAAAAATAAGTAAGCAAATTATTAAAATCGTACGGGCAGGAACACGCTCCCTGAGTTTGAAGGCCTGTCTAACCGAGTATGGAAATGTAACTTTACAGAAACTTGTTCTGTTGGCGTTCAACAATACAAACTTTCCTTGAGTTTTCCATTTTGAGAAGTTGATATAACTATACAAAAGGTTGGCGTTAAACAATTTCTACCTCACCTGTGAAGCTGGATTAATTAAAAAATGTGATGTGAATAGTGATCTACCAGTTAGGTTTATTTTGAACCTTCTTTGACAATTTAAGTTTTTTTAATCATTTATTTAATATAAAATTCATTTTTGTACTTATATTTTCAACTTTTTACGTCGTATTTTATTCTCAATCTTACTTTAATTAACACATCTTGTTCTAGATGATGACAAAAAAATCTGTTATGATGAAGTAAAAATATTTATTTGTCATTTGTTTTTTTAAATATGCAAGACAAACAATACTTACATAAGTTTGACAAAATATATTTTCCCACATTAACGTGATATTTGGATAAAAAATTGTTATCAAATACTAGATGTGATAATTAATTGAAGTTCAAAGATAAAAATGTAACGAAAAAGTTGGAGATATAATTGCAAAAAAGGAGCAAAATTGAAGGACTTTAATTATAATTAAAATGTGGTGTAGTTAACAAAAATTGTAGTGTGCATGTAATTTACACATTTATAAATAATACAGATATTTAGCGAAGTCTGACTTACCTGAATTTGACGGATTTAGCCTCAGGTTGTTGATTTGCTTGTGGTGGTTTTCCTGTCTTGACTCTTAATTATAATGAGGGTACGTACAATGGGATATTTGATTAGTTGTGGTTGGATGGGTATTAATTTTGAATGCTAATCACAGCTCCTTCCACAAGCAATCATTGTCTGACTTCATACCGTTAGTAGGTGGATGTGTATTAATTTAGAATGCTAATTGCAACTACTTCCGCAAGAAATTATAGTCCGGTTTCATACCGTTAGTTGGATGTGTTAGGTTTTGATAGTTTATGAT
>CAIGRP010065204.1:0-50175 GCA_903798385.1 Fraxinus cuspidata | reverse complement strand
TTTTGATAAAAATTTGATGAAATGTATAATTGAAGAGTTAATAAAAATTGTGGATCAGATAAAATGTATTAACTTAAATTTTTATCAACCTTTTAGTTAAACCAAACGAGAGTTTAGACTAAAGTTGATGTACCGTCAATATAATGTTATAATAAATAGTACTACAAGAAAATATGTAGGTTGTTTAATTTTTTTTTTTTTTTTCACTTTTTCTTAAATATTCATTGCTTTCACTATGTTTAAGAGATATAAAGATACTCGTCAACAAACGCCAACGCAATATGATTTTTTCCTTGAAATTCTGTGATAAAGTGGGAATTTCGGTAGCATTGAGACAACAATTGGATTCTTCCAAGTTAAGGGCTTATGGAATTCTCTTATCTTGAAGTCAAGTTGCCTTCGGTCCGAGAAAATCCTTGCACACCTCCACTAGGTCCATTACCTTTTGGGAGACCTATGCCCCATCAAAACAATTTTCCGAATTAAGTTATTGTTTGAGCTCCATTTTATCAAAAATTTATTTTCTCAAAACTCATTTTCAACTACACATTCTCCAATAAAACAATGTTACATTTTTTCTTATTTTTTAACGACATATTCTCCAAAAAATACTATTCCAAAATTTAAGGGTTTGTTCTCTTTACCATTTTTAAGCCATTTTCTGTTTTCGATTTTCCAAAACAGTGAAAACGCGTTCTTTTTTGCATTTTCTAAAACCCGTTTTTGAAAACAAGTTAAAAATTTACAAAGAAAACCCAAAACGACAAATTTATCGTTTTTGGTGTTTTTAGTTATAATCAAGTCAAAATTTTCAAAACGCGTTTTGAGTGTTTTTGAAAATGTCAAAAAAACACATTTTTCAACAATCTCAAAATGGAAACTCAAAACACAAAACTCAAAATGAATTCAAAACTCAAAATACAAAATTGAAATATAAAGAGAACGATCCCTAATTTTTTTCCTCCAAATGGGGATCAAACAAGAGCTAAATTGCTCTCTCATATTTGACATTACCAATTTATTGACCTTTTAAATTAATAGAATATAGGTAATTGAGTCTATCTCCACCCAAAATGGTCCAATTTAAAAAAAAAAAAAAACGAATAGTGTTTACACTGCTGTTTATTATTGATGAATAAAAATTTCTGTTTGAAAATAAATTGCTTATTTAATATTATTTTTCATCATAGGATATTCTTTTATTATGTCGGATCGATTAAGATAAAAATACATGATAAAATATGTCACAATCTGTAAAACATTTTCCTTTGCTTTTTGGTCGTGAAAGCTATACGTTATTACTTTTTTTAAAAAAAAATAGGCCAGTTGTGCCAAAGAAATAAGACATGGATAAAACGACAAAGGAAATAATCAAAGAGATTAAAATGAATTAAAGCAACGAAATCATTTTATAGCGTTGATTTTATTGTTGACCCGGTCAACTTTGAATGGCAAAATACGTAGAATCTCACATGCTACACACACGGAAGAAACACACCAATTCTTTGAGTCAAATATACACAATTTTCATAAATGAGTTACGACTTGAATTTTACGGTTAATTGTGTAGTTCAAAATTTTGAGGGTAAAGGGCACAATAGCTTCTTGACCTTTGTCTGTTTTGTAGAATACTCTCATATTCTTTCAAATGGGATCATATTAGCGAATGAGAAAATGGCAAATATGGGGGAGGGGAGGAGGAAAAAGAGATTTTTTTTAAAAAAATTGTTTTTCATCTTTCTTTAAATTATTATTTAATTGACATTCGTTTGCACATTTGAAAAATTAGGACTATTGTTGCGTTTAATCTTTATTTTTCTATTTTTCAAATTTAAAGACAAGGGTAAATGCGTCGTTTCACAAAGCTTTATTGAGAAAATGAAAGAAAATATTATATTCCTCAAAGTTCGGGTCATGTAATGAAGTTTTGCGTAAATGTAAATGGATGGAGATGTATTCCACAAAGTAAAGTTGAGGATGTATTGTGCCAATTACCCTCAAAATTTTGAACTTTTAAAAATTGACATGTTTATTTATTTAAATTCAGTCGTCAATGTTCATGTATTTAATATTTCATATTGGATAAAATAAAATAAAAAGATTTGTAATTTTTTATTTATTTCTTTATACGTGTTATTACTCTAACATATAAGTTCATTATTATGCTCGTTTGGTTTAGCTAAGAAAGTTGATAAAAAATTAAATTAAAGTCAAAATTTTATTTTAATTAATATTTCATGAACATATAACTTTAATCAACTTTTAACTATAAATTTGAAATTATATTGTTATTTCTTATTTTGCTAAGCAATTAATTTATAGGGGCCAAGGGTAAAAAAACAAAAAATTTATTCAAAGACCCACTTCATCTTCTTATAATTTAAGTACGCACAGCTATATATATATATAGGTGTACAGCCCCCTCATATGTGAGGGAGCCCACCATAAATAAAAAATTAATGGGCCCCCTCAAATAGAGGAGGCTGTACTACAAGCATGACGTACATATAACACTTCTCATATATATACACACATAAGTACACGCACGAGTATATATATGCCAAAGGTTATGAAATGTCAATAAACTTTGCATTAAATTCTCACATAAAATACATTGAAATGAAACCTAAAGACCTTTCTTTAATCCTCACTAAATTGTGAATAATTACCAATGGCTTCTTCCCTTTCTACTATATATTTTGTATAGTTTACACATATGCAGGCTCACTTTGAAACAAAAAAAATTTCAAAAGAAAGAAAACAAAAGAGAGAAGCCTACTTCTTAAAGATTTGGGTGCCTTCGCGAAACAACATCCATTGTCCAACTTTATCCATTTATAAGTTTGAAATTAAAGTAGATAGAGGTGCAAGCGGTTATTTCGTTTTCAAATTATAATTTTCGTTAAAAGTATGGATGAATTGGTACATCTGGGTGCGGTGCTTCGGCACTACTATAGTTCGAATGATCATTCTCCAGCTCTACGTATTTTGATAATTCTATAGAAATTGAATTTTGAGGGAAATTCGTCTATGTGCGACGGTATGAATTTATAGTTCGTATTTTGTAATTTGATAACGGAATACACCGATGATATCTATTGAATTTCAAACTCATGTGTTAATTCCATTCCTACAGGTTGATTTGATTTGCTTGAGACATAAATGATAATAGACAAAGATGCGACGTGCTATGGAAAAAGTCGATGAGTTAATATTTCAATTCAATCATGAAATGTCCACATTTTTTTTAATAAATAGATTTCTATGAACATTATTTGTGGTACATTCTAAGAAGATTTTTATGAATTAGTTATGTTTAAAAGTTGCTATGTGTTTTAAAAATTAACTACAAGTTACCGTTAAACACAAAAATGTTAGCGATAAGATTTAGTGTTGCTGTTTTTTTTTTTTTTTTTAAAATCAGTTTCTGCCCTTGATTTCAATAATTCATAACTTAATTGTTACTTGAAAATTTTGAACAAAACCAGTGGGGTTTGATAGTCTCATGGGTTAGCTACTGAATAAACTTGAAATCATATAAATTCGATATTTGTAGAATTTAATATGTCACTTTAAGTAAATCGCGTTGGTTTATTTTCCAAACAGAATCGCTGCAGGATTTTGGAAAAGATTTTGGTATCTCAAATGTTGCCAACAAAAGCCAATTTTTGGATATGTCATATCATAAGAACTTCCATATCTTCCCTTAAAATTTAGTGAAATTTCGAGATTGATAACTATGTAAACGAGTTTATTTTGACACTTACCATGCGAAATGGAAAAGCAAAACAGATTATTTCTTACTTACTGCTTAAAATGGTTCATGCATAGAAAACTTTTAAATCTTTTATTTATTTGGTAAATATGTACTTGCCACTGTTCACTTAATAAAATAGGCATATGAATGGATTTGTTCAGCATATTTATTTTTTATTTTTTATAAATTCTTTTGGAATTATTTTAATAATATGTTATTGTCCAAAAGTAGTTTTTTTTTTATGAGAAATTCATTGGCAGTTTTTGTTAATAGTAAACTGTATGTTATAATAAAAAAATAAATAATTCTTAATTAAAAATTTAAATTAATTTTTTATATTTTTCGCTAAAAGCATAGTTAATTAAATTATTATTTAAATACATTTCCAAGTCTAAAGTTAAAGTACAATTATTTTAGTGACGTTTCGGTTCATACGATTCGGGACGTTACAACACGTCAATCCTTAACAGAGAATAATGAAAGAAGGACCAAAGAGTTAAAACAGATAATTGTGTAAAGTAACAAAACAAAAACAGGTAAAATCATGTATTATTTGATTGGTAATTTGTTATTTTTCACTTGACTAAGTCACACATAAAAGCATTCCTAGACTTAGTCTATTGATTGATATGTGCCTCAAAATTTAACAGATCTATCCACCTTACACTTCAAGTTGGGACAATTGGCCGAGTTAAAGCTTGTGTGTCGTTTAGGCAAACCACATCATAATTTAACAATTGTATGTGTACTTCGTAATAGCTAGAAATATTAAATTGGGCCGTCGGCATACGCTGTTTATTTCTTTTAATAGTCGATTCGATTCAAATAAATAGAATTGTAGTAGGTTAACATATAACAAACTTTATCAATCTTATAATCAATTTCAAATTTATTGTAAATAAGTCTTTATAGTATATTTTATCGTCTTGAAAGTAAATAAAAAGTTGATGAAATATGTAGTTAAAGAATTGTGAGTTTCATGAAATGTGTGATTAAATTTAAATATTGACTCTGACTTGTATTTCAATTTACATTTTTAACTGAACAAAACAGAGGCTAAGTAAATTTTTTTTTTTTGTTTGAATAACTTTTTTTTCTTCTTAATTTTAAATTAAAAGGTAATCATTATGTCGTGTTGCGTGACAAAAAATTGTCTGTCTAAATAACTTTCTATTCCTAGTTATAGATAGAAGTAAACACGTGGAACTATAACTCCTTCCTTTGTATATTATGATGTTCTTACAATATTTTTAAACCCCGTATAAATATTGTAAAGTTGGAATATTTTACATACGCGGATTCAGACGGCACAGGTTTGAATAATTCTTTAGAATTTTAATGTTACTCGTTTGGATTTCATTATAATCTCCTTATAATTTAAAATTAAAGTCAACCATTCAATAATAATCGCTATTCCCTTATTATCTACTCGAAATTATCTCACGTTTCCCCCTAAATGATGCGATTCGATGCGAAACTCTAAACAAGAATTTCTATACTTTTATCTCAAATCAAAATTTTAAACAAACGATTTGTTCGTTGAAACTCAAAAGTTTGCAAGCTTCCTTATTGCTCGAATTTACGACCCCAAGAGTTTTTCCCAACTCCAATTAGACCATCTTCACCCTCTGAATGAGCCAAATATTATTAATATCGTTCCTAATCAGTTTCAAATATTGGCCTCGTGTGATGGCCTTCTTCTATTTCTTTTAGGGTTGGTTTGGGCTCGGGCTCGAGCTCGTGGGAAGAAATTCATGAAGAGGACTTTGTTTGCAAAGAGAGCAAGTTTGCAAGTAAAAATGTTCTACCTGTTTAATTGCATGGAACTCTTTATTGGCTTAGAAAAGACGGCAATATTCTTGCTTTCGATATGGAAAAGCCTCGGGCTATAATTATCGAGGGAACCATTAAGAAACCTCCGTTTGAAAAATGATGTATGGTTTGGAGGAATTCAAGGTTCGATTGTATTTGTCTACCCTTTTAGATATGAAATTTACGTTTATGTTTATGCTCACGTACACTCTAAGACGTGGGGCAAATTTGCCACAAAATTGAAAACATAACTCGAATTGGGAACAATAATGATGTTATGATGTTCGACGGCAAAATATTGTTTCTTCTTCTTTGTATTCGATTTATTAACCAAATTTTGGGAGAAGATAGGGTTTGTTTCAGTACCAACAGATTGCGTTCAGTATTTTATTCCTTTCGTTCCAACATTGGCAAAGATCTACTTTGACTTATATTCTCACGATCCAAGAAATATTTTCCTCTTATGTTAGAGATGCTTCTCGAGGCATAATCACTAATGTTAATATATATATATATATATATTTATGATGTGATTTGTTTTCTATATAGTGTTTTAGTGTTGAAAAAATAATAATTCAAAACTCTTATATATTGTTTATTTGTTTCATCTTTGAATGACGTGACACGGGAGATATTAATTTTAACATGCCCCACAAGATGATGATTCATTTGAAAATTATATTAATTTTGGAATTCGTGTACTCATTTGAGTCTAATTCAGTTCAAATTAATTATTTGAGATTAATGAATTCCGATATCATCTTAAAACTTGGGAATTTATCTTAAAAAGTTGAACTTATGTTCTATGGTGTCGAGCGACGCATCTCATCCTCTACTACCAAAAATTAAAAGATTAGTCCAAACCCTTAATTGTTATTTATTTGTATCATCTTCAATAACGGTTCTAATATGCATAATGTGTTTGAGTAGAGCATCAAGCATATACGTGCATATGCGTAATTATGCGTTTGTCCATTTTTAATATTATTTTTAATATTTTAAACTAATAAATAAATAAAATAATGCAAACTTTACACATTTTTCAAGTTTTCAAAAAAAAAAAAAAGTTGCTCAAAATCATATATACTACAATTATTTGAACTTTATACATATTACTCAAATTTTCAACAAAAACATATTGTTCAAAATTATAAATACTCCAATCACTTAGTAATCAATACGTATAATTAGATTAGACATGAACACCGGCTTAAATTCTTTTAAATGTTTCTTGACTCTCTATATGATTCCAATTAAGGGTGTGTTTGAGCCACTTTATTTTAGAAGAATGTATTCTAGAATAGTAGATTGATGGAGAATTTGTGGTTGAAAAAGAATGAAAAGCTATTGATGTGATGGAAAATATTATTTTATTGAAAAATATGTGGTTGAAAATGGGTAGAAGAATGAAAATGAAAATTTTAATGTGACCAAACAGGGGCTAAATCTCAACTTTTTCATCTCATTTGAGGAAAAATTATTTTCATCGAACTCCCTTATTTTAACTTGAGAATTTCAATTACCCCTTGTAGATGATAAAATTGTGCATTACTAACGTCACTTTCTAGTAAAACTAGAGGAAGACCGAAGAAGGAGGTTTAGACTAGACATGGACAGTTTACAACTTTACGAAAATTTTGTTTTGATTTTTTATTTTTCTAAATGTCAAAATCCTACATGTACATAATTCATGGCCTAGGTGATTTGGGCTAGTTTTGATGTAATTTTTAACACAAATACGTGTGCATTTTGGTGTTTGAGTGTGCATATGTGGTCAACGAAATGAGTTGACTGTATTATCAGGCGAATATCCCATATGCGAGGCGTTTTGAAAACATATCAAGAATATGCAGATATATGCGTACATTTTAGAATGGTCTTTAATCGATGTTGAATATTATTCTTAACATGTGCTGCAAGATAGTGACTCGTTTGAGAAATCAATTTTGAACTTTGTGTGTACTACAAATTCTTTATGTACGAATAAACAGAGAATTTCTGGTTTTTAATTATTCTTTAAAATAAAAATAGGAGGATGAAAATGAAAGTTCGGCATAGACATAGGCTTGCCAATAAAGAAGAATCTGGGTCCGCCACATATATTGGTCCAATTGCTAATTGCTAAATTGTTGATGGGCCCATTTAAAACTTGTGAAAATAGGCCCGCGGTGAGAAATCCCAAACTGAGGATTGTTAAAAATGTATTGGGGGCATTCCGAGAATTGAACTCGGGACCTCTCGCACCCTAAGCGAGAATCATACCACTAGACCAAATGCCCGACTCTGTTATGTTAGTCGAATTATTAAATGGTATTATAATTGTAGCTTCGTAATAAAAATTACCCATTGACTATTGAACGTGTTCACTTCTCAAAAACTGTTTCTCGAAAAAAATAAATTAATTAAAACTTATGAACTCACTAAGCCCCAGTTCGGTTTGGATTAAAATTTTAATTCAAAGTCAATAATTAATTTCAACCGTACATTTCATCAACATTTATCAAAATCTACTAAAATTTGATTTTAATATTTACCAAATATGGCTAAACTTGTTTGTGTCAAGCTTGGAGAATCACAACACTTAGGCAAAGGTTTAAAACAAAGAGTGGAAAATTTCTCATAAATATATACAATGTAAAGGTAAAGAATATATAACAAAACAAGCAAGAAAAAAAATCCATGGTGGCCGGAGATTCATTGGATCACAAACCATCTTGGGCTCCTGCCGCCGTCTACTTCATCATCGTCTCCATAATTGTCTTACTCGAGGAGTCCATCCACCTTCTTACTAACATAAGAAAGCTCAAACGCGACTATTGTGCTTATAAACTCACATTACAAATCATCTAACAATGATATGATACTCAGAACTAGCCATTACAAACCACCCCCCAAAAACTAATAATATAATAAAACAAGGAACTCTTCATAATTTTTTTGTTTATAAGCTAACTATAAGTTCTATGTGCAGTGACTCGAGAAGCATAGAAAAACATCCCTCTATGATGCTGTGGGCAGGCTTAAATCCAGTAATTAATCTGAATACCATGATATATATCCTAAGATGAATGATCGACTTTAAATTTACTGAGAACAAAACTTAGTTTGTTGCTCTCTTGATTTAAGATTTGAGTTTGTTACTGGGAACATGATCGTTACCAGAATATTTCTCGAGTAAGTGGTAAAACTTTTCAATATGTTATCTGGGATGATTTCGAGCTTTATGATACAATTAAGACCGGATTTGCTTGTCGATTGATTCTCGATCATTCTTCAGGGTGACAATCCAATTTCTTTGCAGTTACATTACTCTTCCACTCTATGCATTAATCATTGCGCGTGCATGTATCTATTTTTGGTGGATACATTTGATTGTCACAACAATTCTTCCCAATTTGTGTATAAATTATAGTTCATTAATATTCCACCACCAATTGTGCAAAGTGATAAAGTCTTGATCCACCATACATTTTATTCTTTCAGATTAAGATGCCTTGTTTTCAAAGCATAACTTTATTTTTAATAGTCCAAGCTAGATAACTTAGGTGATGTGGGTCGGAACAAATTCAGTATATACATATCATACGTGTTTAGTACGTTAAACTAACGCTCAGACCAAGTGACATACTCGAGATGAGTGACCAATCCCAATTTATGGAGAAGATCCACTGTATAACTTTAATCTTAGCTAAATAACTAGGGTGATGCGGGTCACAACAAATCCAGTATATCATATCAGACATATTTAATAGGTTAAACTGAATAGTTCTATATACAATTAAATAAGAAAGACGTGTATCCATCATCGTGTACCGATTAGAAACTAATGTTGAGTGTATAACTTTAATCTTAGCTAAATAACTAGGGTGATGTGGGTCGAAACAAATTCAGTATATCATATTAGATATGTTTAATATATTAAACTGAATAGTACTAGACATAATAAAATAAGAAAGATGTATATCCTGCAATATGTACCAAATTAAAAACTAACGTTAGGCTATTGGAAATGTTGTATAAAGTATTACCTTCGATGGTGCATTCAACAACATTAAGACCACTAAAGTAATGGCATAACCACAAATTAATCCAAACTTTGGTGGCCCGCAATTCTCAAGCATGGTGAGAATATTAGCCGAAAGGTCAAAATTAGAGGCTTTTAGTGGGAAGAGGCCAGGAATTTCCATCGTGCGCCCACGAAATCCAGTCCTATATAAGGTTTCAACTGTCACTTGGCTTATCAAATACAGTTGAAGAGCCTAAATCCTAAGAAAAATGGCCAGTCTTGTCCCAATTTCCATTTTTCAGTTACTACTTTTGCTCTTACAGTTGTATTCTGGTATATTTTCTATGTCACCAACTTCCTTCACTTATTCACCTTTGGTCAAATTACAAATATTCAATCTTTTCGTGTAAACTGATATTAAACTGTTAGATATTCTTGTAGCATGTGCGTTTTTTAATAATCGAGTGAACCCCTCGTTACTGAGCACCTTCAATTCGATATTATTGTTTGAGGAATGCTAGAATGCGTACGATTTTGATTCAAGCTAACCTACAAAACATCCCTAAGTGTCACGTAATTATGTATTCATCGTGCCTAATTCATTTTTTCGCGTAAAGCCTTCTCTATAACGTGTATGAACACATAGTTGTTCTTGAGATATCCGAGTACTGATACTAATATGTTCTTGTGAAGGTAAAAGCGATCTGCAGTTGAATTATTACTCAGAGAGTTGCCCGAGAGCTGAAGAAGTCATCAAAGAACAAGTCATCGGATTATACAACAAGCATGGAAATACAGCCGTTTCATGGATCAGAAATCTCTTTCATGATTGTATTGTTAAGGTAATAATATATTCTCAATCGAACATGTTAATTTTGGTCTACCCATCTGTTTTCTAACAAGTTCGACTGACATAATTCGCATGACGATTCATTGTAGTCGTGTGATGCATCATTATTGTTGGACACTGCAAATGGCATGAAATCAGAGAAGACATCATCAAGAAGTTTTGGAATGAGGAATTTTAAGTACATAAACACTATCAAAGATGCCCTTGAGAAGGAATGTCCCATGGAAGTTTCTTGTGCTGATATTGTGGCTCTTTCAGCAAGAGACGGTGTCATCTTGGTATAAATTTATTTTACTTGTATGATTAAATTTTTTGGCTAGCTCTAAGACCATTGATTTCGAGTGACAAAAAACAGCGAAAACAGCCCCGATTTTGTGACATCTCGTGTTGTAGTTAGGTGGGCCACGTATCGAGATGAAGACAGGTCGAAAGGATAGCAAGGAAAGTCATATAGCAGAAGTCCAAGATTTCATCCCCAACCACAATGACAGCATCCCATCAGTTCTTTCGAGATTTCAATCAATTGGCATTGATACTGAAGGAACAGTAGCTCTTCTAGGTACGGTGCCCTTGACCTCTTGAATTCTCAGACGTATATATCGTGCATATATCATACACATGTATATATCAATGTTTGAAATTCTTTTGTTTATGCACTCACTACATAGGTTGAGTGCTCAATGCAAGAAATTTTCCACAAATGTAGATCATAGCACGAACATTTTCCTAGTTTATATACGTGCATGTATTATATACGTGTAACCTTACTTATTTTTGTTCAGGTGCTCACTCCGTAGGACGAGTTCATTGCACGAACATTGTTCAGAGAATCTACCCAACTGTGGATCCAACCTTAGACCCCGCGTACGCGAACTACCTCAAAGGCCGGTGCCCTTCCCCAGAACCCAACCCGAAAGCAGTCGAATACGCAAGAAACGACCGCATTACGCCGATGTTGCTTGATAATATGTACTACAAGAATATTTTGAGTGACAGAGGACTGTTGCTAGTTGATCAACAGCTAGTTTCTGATCCTGATACATATCCTTTTGTGGAGAAGATGGCTGCTGACAATGCTTATTTTCATGAACAATTCTCCAAGGCTCTACTCATTTTATCAGAAAATAATCCACTTACAGAAGAGCAAGGAGAGATCAGAAGGGATTGTCGATACGTGAATAGAAATTGAACAATAAAAATTACTTGTTTTTACTGCTATGAGAAAAGGTTACTGGTTCTCATTTACATTTTCTCGACACAAATGTGCATGTATTAGACTTTTGATGAAGAAATGAATCGTGTGGAATCTAATCAACACAACATTTCAACCCTCTCAAAATCTGGAGGTGACAGTTCAAAATTTTTCCAAATTCAAAAGTTTCTAACTTTAAAATTTGAGTCATGCTACATTTACGAAGGGGGTAAAAAAATGGTTGACAAAATGCCAATTGTCACCCCCCTATTGGGCATTTTGTTAACAATTTTTGTCACCCTTTTGTACAAATAGCTTTATTGTTAAAATTTTCCTAAACAAAAAATTAAAATCCTTCGAAGTTAAGAAAATTTCCTTGGCCCCAAATAAAGGAAAAAGAAAAAGGAAAGTGCCCAACATCACTAAGGTCCTGTTTATGATTAATTTTTAAAGTCCAATAAAAAATTGTTCTAAATATTTGGTAAACTTGAGGAAAACTGATTTTAGATTTGTTTTTTAACTTCTTCAATATCTGTAGTTAAAATATCAGATTTAACCCTAAATAAATTAATATATTTTCTACTATATGGACTACGCATTTTTTTTTCTAATTTTATTAATATTTAGATTTAATAGAGATTTTATTTTTTTCTTTTGAAATAATATATTGTATTAGACAAAATATTAATTATCCCCTATTTGTTATGCTCAAACTCAAAATTTTAGTAAATTTTAATAAAAAATGATGAAATATTTGTTTGAAAATTTGATAACAGTTGTAGGTTTTTTAAAATGTGTGATTGAAAATGAATTAGAGAAAAAAAAATTAAAATTATGTTAGGAAGGTAATTATAATATGGCTATGTTTGATTCACCATTATTTTCCATGGAAAATGGAAAAAGAGTTCCAACTTTCACTTTTTGAGTGTTTGATAGTTTTTTTTTCTATACAATTTGTTTTCCCTCTTTCTACTCTCACATGCCACTTTCTTGGAAAAATGGGAAAATCAATTCCCACCATTTTCCAATTTTTTAAAATTTTTTTTAAAAAAATTTTTTTTGGCAATTGGAAAAAATTCCATCAACAACGGTAAAAAAAAATTTCCTTTTAGTGGCTCGGTGGGGCAGAGTCCCATTTGGGGCGTCTGCTCGAGCCGGCCTGACCCGTGATCCAAAAAAAAACTTGTGTACCACTTCTTCTTCTTTTTTAATTTTAAATTTTATTTAATATTTAGTTATTATTTATAATATGTATGAATTGCACAATTTTTAAATTCTTTAAAGAAAATTTAAATTTGTCATGAATTTATAAAAAAAATTAAAAATCGAGAGGCTCGGGCCCTACCAGGCCCGGCCCGGCTAGCTAATGCCCGATCTGAAAGCTCAGATCGAACCTAAATTTTTTTGTCGAGCAAGCTCGAACAAAAAACAAAACTCGAAATATTTTTACTCGAGTCGAGCTCAAGCAAAAACGTTTTGGCTCGCGGCTTGACTCGGCAGGGCTGGGCTCGTTAACACCCCGTAAACATAATTATAATCAATGATCATTTTAATAAATTATACACACATAATAATAAATTAATTTTGTTTTACATTCATATTTCATAGAGTCATAAGAAGTAAAAATAAAAAATACTACAATTATTAAAGGAGAATTTACAAAAATGGCTAATTTATGCTTGTCAATTGAAAGGTGTCTAATTGTGATAACTCTTGCAAAAATGGTCAAATTTGGTACCAAATTGTTTATTATACTCTCAATAAAAAATAAAGCTTTTTTTTTTATTTGTCACGATTTTCAAGAAAAACAAATAACTTCCATGAGAAGTTACATTAATGCTAGCTAATACCTAACGAATTCATTTGCTTTTATTATTTATTAGATATGACCAAAAATTATGGGAAAAAACGAAGAAGATGAGTAGAAAAGTCACTAACACTAAAAAATAATTATTCTCAACGTCCAATTTATTTATGTTCAATTTCCTTATTTTCTTGTCCCAATTATATAGTATTGTTTCTTTATTAATAATGTTATGTTTTTTCGTTTACTAATATTCTCTTATTTCTTTACCACTTTCAATAACAATTTACTACTAGTTATTGATAATTAAATGAGGGTAAATTAGGAAAGTTTTTGGCAAAAAAATATTTTTCTTATAACATTAAATAACATTTCTATATTTGTGTGAAAAACAAAACAATTTTATATATGCTTCCAATTTATAAGAAAATCATATAATTTTATTTTGAAAAATTTAATCTTATCAAAATTTACAGTTGATTAGACTTTCCACAATTCTCAGCAGAAGGTAATTTTTATTTGAAATCTTGTTTTGTTGATTGTGTTTAATAGTTGTTATTCTTGACGTTTCATGAAATTCTCGACATTTTAAAAGTTGTTATCGACATTTGGACCACGTTTATTTTGACACTTACCACTTTATTTGTTTAGAACAAGATTTCGTTCTGAACATGAGAATTTTATAAATTTCATAATATTCTTAACATTTTAAGTGTATTTCTCAACATTTCATAAATGTTTTATTATTCACTTATATGGAGAAGTATTCATTTAATGCATGATAGACATGATACTTTTTAAAGTGAATAGTATAGGTTATGTGTCAAGTTATTATTGGTCAATACAATTTTTAATTATATAAATAAATTTGTCTTTATTGTGAAATTTAAAATTCTTAATGAGAGCATTTTGATCTATATTATAGTAAAATGAACATTGAAGAAAATTTGGACATTTTTACAAATAACTATGTAAAAGTGGATATTTTTTGCAATTTCCTCATTACTAAATTAGAAGTACAGTCTCGTCTTAATTAGTCCATATTTATTGGGATTAAAATTAGATATATTTTTTATTAAATTTTGATAAAAATTAATGAAATGTATAATTAAAAAGTTTTGAATTTCATAAAATATATAATTAAATTAAGAATAGTGTCCACGTGTCCTTGTACCATCATTATAATCCTGTTGAAAGATACTTGTCATATTATTCTAGGTTTCTAGCTAGCATCCACTATGAACTTGTCACACTGTGTCTTTGCCGACTAATTTATTTATTTATTTTTCTCTTTTTATTGATTGGCTTTTCCGAGAAATAATTGAAAAGGCTAAGGCGAACCCATTCCCTTTAGTTTCGACTGATTAAGGGCCTTTCTAAAAATTGTGTTTTAAGAATGGGATGGGTGGTTTTGTCTTGATGCTTCTTTGGATTTTTATGTTCAAGTATTGACCAAACAGTGAACGTCAAAAATTGATGTTTTTTAAAAGGGTCGAGGACGACTCGGGGCATCTTTTAACTTGCTAGCCATAACTTTTTTTTATTTTATTTTTTAACGCTAAAAACCAATTCTTGATCTTCGATCAATATCGTGAAAACTACCATCATTAACCAATTAATACAAGGTGAATCGATAATTTTTTTTTTCATTTTTGGAAAAGCTCAACCCTCAAATTTAATTATTAATTAACTTCATTTAGGATTTTCTTTACATTAAAATGAACATGTTTGTCTCAAATTATAATTCTTTATTAAATTAATGAAATTGTTCAGTCAAAAATAAACATCCATGATAATCAAGAAAATTAATTAATCACACTTTTGGAACATTATCTTTAATTAAATTATTTAAGAGTACATAATTATGGTAAATAAAACTTCAAGAAAGTTTCTTGACACAGAAAATGAAAATAATATTATTACATCAATGTCTTAAAGTTGGGGTTTCATCAGCTCTAAAAAAACAAACTGCATACGTCGGAACACACGAATTCATGACAGTAGCAAAGTTTCCCATGAAAATCTCGAAATCTTCAAGACACCCAAAAATTATAACCGTTATAATTAACACGTGCCAGACACATGTTTTCTTCTATTTCTCTTTGGTTTCACGTCTCTATATTCTTGTGCAATCATGCTTGATATTGTGCTATCGTGAGACATATTGAACAATTAAAAATAATAATAATAATATATATGATGTCAGAAAATTACACTTGGCATAATTCATTTTCGTATGTTTCTTTATATTGCTTCTTAAATCCCTAGATTTCTTCTCTAACACTATCTTTCTCTCTCCCATTTCTTCTCTCTTTATTTGTTTTGCAGATCTTTTGGTTAGTTATGCATTAGATACAAAAAAGAGTTCATATTTCTCTGATGGTTTGTTCTGTATGTTAAGAAATGATGTCATTTTCCGGCAGGTTTTTCTCAAGAATTTTGGTGAATGCTTTTCTGTTTTTGATTTTCACTGGTGGCGTTTTCTCTGCGACTGAATTTGATTTTGGAACGCTAACACTGACGAGCTTGAAGATACTCGGAGACGCCCACTGGAACAATGGGAGTGTGCGGCTTACGCGTGATCTGGCCGTTCCGAATTCCGGTGCTGGCAGGATTCTTTACTCCAAACCCATCAGGTTCCGGCAGCCAGAGACAGAGAATCTGGCGAGCTTCTCAACATTCTTCTCATTCTCAGTGATGAATTTGAATCCGTCCTCCATTGGCGGCGGTTTGGCTTTTGTGATTTCGCCGGACGACCAGACGGTGGGCGACGCCGGTGGGTTTTTGGGTGTCATGGACTCGAAGGGGGTCCGAGACGGCGTCGTGGCGGTGGAGTTTGATACCTTAATGGACGTTGAATTCAAGGATATTAACGGGAATCACGTGGGGTTGGATCTGAACTCAATGGTTTCAAACCCGGTGGGCGATTTAGAGACCATCGGCGTCGATCTCAAGAGCGGTGACCTGGTCAACTCGTGGGTCGACTACTCCGGGTCTACTCAGGTAATCAAAGTCTATGTATCGTACTCTAATCTGAAGCCCAAAGAGCCCATTATCTCAGCCCCTCTTGATCTCAACGAGTACGTAGGTAATGATTTCATGTTTGTCGGGTTCTCCGGATCTACTCAGGGTAGCACAGAGATTCATAGCATTGAATGGTGGAGTTTCAGTTCGTCCTTCGAAGAAAATCCCAATTCCAATTCGGTGGTGGCGCCGGAGACACCACCTCCGCCGCCAACCTTTACTCTAATAAACCCGTCGGCGAATAAAGCTAACCCGCCGCCACCTGCTTTAGCACCTGCTGCTAATAGTACGACGTCGAATGAGAGCAAAACTAGCGGGAAGTGTCACTCGCAGTTTTGCAAAGAACGTCCCGGGGCTGTTGTTGGAGTGGTAACCGCGGGCGCATTTTTTCTGGCATTTTGCACTTTGATAGTAATTTGGGCATACAACAAAAAATTCAAGAGGGTGAAAAAATCTGATACTTCGGCTTCCGATGTGATCAAAATGCCCAAAGAATTTAGCTACAAGGAGCTAAAATTTGCCACAAAAGGGTTCGATTCAACCCAAATTATCGGTTATGGTGCATTTGGGACAGTTTATAAGGGGATATTACCGGCCACCGGTGATATAGTGGCGGTGAAGAGGTGTAGTCATAACGGACAGGGGAAGACAGAGTTTTTATCTGAATTGTCCATAATTGGATCTCTTAGGCATAGAAATCTTGTTAGGCTACAAGGTTGGTGCCATGAGAAAGGCGAAATTTTGTTAGTTTATGATTTGATGCCTAATGGAAGTCTTGATAAGGCATTATTCGAGTCGAGGATGATCTTGTCGTGGCCTCATCGGAGGAAAATTTTGCTCGGGGTGGCATCCGCCTTGGCTTATTTACATCAAGAATGTGAAAATCAAGTGATTCATAGAGATATTAAGACTAGTAACATTATGTTGGATGAAGGGTTCAATGCAAGATTAGGTGATTTCGGATTGGCAAGGCAAACTGAGCATGACAAATCCCCTGATGCAACGGTGGCTGCTGGAACAATGGGCTACTTGGCGCCCGAGTATTTGTTAACTGGAAGGGCGACTGAGAAAACAGACGTTTTCAGCTATGGCTCGGTGGTGCTAGAGGTGGCGAGTGGGCGAAGGCCAATTGAAAAAGAGGCTACTGGTGTTGGTAAAGTTGGTGTGAGTAGTAATTTGGTGGAATGGGTGTGGAGTTTGCATAGAGAAGGGCGGCTGTTGGTGGCGGCCGATCAACGGCTGGGGAATGATTTCGACGAGGCTGACATGACACGGGTGTTGTTGGTCGGGTTGGCATGTACCCACCCTGATCCGATGGCTAGGCCTACAATGAGGGGGGTGGTCCAAATGCTAGTAGGAGAGGGTGAAGTTCCAATTGTCCCAAGAACAAAGCCAACTATGAGTTTTAGCACATCACATCTTCTAATGACATTGCAGGACAGTGTTTCTGATTTGAATGCCATGATCACCCTCTCCACATCCTCGTCGGAAAACAGTTTCACTGGTGGCGGCAATGGTGGTTTGGACTTGGTTTGATCAATGAAAATCTAGCCGGGGGTGTCGTTTTGAGATTATTCCGGCCATCTTTTTGTTAATTAATTGACTTTTTATATAATTCATTTATTTTTTAAATTATGTATTTTAAATCAATAACGTTTGTTTGGTGTATGTCCAAAGATGGAGTGCAATAATAGATTTTTGTCCATTCTCATCTTGTCTCTGTAATGATGGTTCCACCTTACTAATTCGGGAGTTGGGCAGTTGGCTAGCGGGAATATTATANAAATTATGTATTTTAAATCAATAACGTTTGTTTGGTGTATGTCCAAAGATGGAGTGCAATAATAGATTTTTGTCCATTCTCATCTTGTCTCTGTAATGATGGTTCCACCTTACTAATTCGGGAGTTGGGCAGTTGGCTAGCGGGAATATTATAGCTATTGGTTTCGATCTGAATATTTACGTCGAATTACTTGGAAATTCACCTAAATTGGTAATTAGCATTTTTTTCTATAAAAGCCAAACAAGGCACCAAGGAAGGTCGGCCCAGGGTCATCCCATCCATACAAGTCAGGCTGATGGGCGACATCATTTGAATAAATAATCATGATATAACTAAAAATGTATTCTTCCAATCGGGATGACCTAAAATAGCTGCAGCCTAAGTATTACGATGACTCCCTTACAATCAAATTCTTCAGCCAATCAAATATATCCAAAAAGGACGATGACACAAGGGTCTAGATCGGACATTGTACCTTAACATGATTAGGACGGCGTACTCCAACCTAGTGATCTATATAAAGGGGTGAATATTTAGTATAAAATGTCATATTGGGTGTGTTTGAGTCACATTATTTTGGAAGAACATATTTTGAAATAGTAGATTGATGGAGAATGTGTGGTTGAAAAGGAAGAAAAAGTTATTGATGTGATAGAAAATATTATTTTATTGAAGAGTGTGCAGTTGGCTAGCGGGAATATTATAACTATTGGTTTCGATCTGAATATTTACGTCGAATTACTTGGAAATTCACCTAAATTGGTAATTAGCATTTTTTTCTATAAAAGCCAAACAAGGCACCAAGGAAGGTCGGCCCAAGGTCATCCCATCCATACAAGTCAGGCTGATGGGCGACATCATTTGAATAAATAATCATGATATAACTAAAAATGTATTCTTCCATTCGGGATGACCTAAAATAGCTGCAGCCTAAGTATTACGATGACTCCCTTACAATCAAATTCTTCAGCCAATCAAATATCTCCAAAAAGGACGATGACACAAGGGTCTAGATCAGACATCGTACCTTAATATGATTAGGACGGCATACTCCAACCTAGTGATCTATATAAAGGGGTGAATATTTAGTAAAAAATGTCATATTGGGTGTGTTTGAGCCACATTATTTTGGAAGAACATATTCTGGAATAGTAGATTGATGGAGAATGTGTAGTTGAAAAAGAAGAAAAAATTATTGATGTAATAAAAAATATTATTTTATTAAAGAATGTGTGGTTGAAAATGAGTAGAAAAATGAGAATGAAAAAAATAATATGTACCAAACAGAGGCTGAAAAATTTATTTGTAATAATATACAAATTCTAGCAAATACTTGCTTATCTAGATTTTCTGGTAATTTTTTCAGCAATATAGCATAGTTATTTTATTCAATTCTTATATGTTGATCAAAAAATGTCACGTCATTTTTAATCATCAATAGTAGCCTGTTATTTTATTCAATTCTTATATGTTGATCAAAAAATGTCACTTCATTTTTAATCATCAATAGTAGCCATTTTGTTTTCAATAGGTTGTTATGGAAGAAACAATGAAGTTACGAACGTAATTATGTTTCTTATCGTTAAATTAAACCTTAGATTGAACACCTTTTTCTTATAGGTCGATCTCTAGTGAATTTCTAATCAAAGTACATAGTAACACTCATTTTCCTTGCCAACAATTAGTTAGAAGTGGAGACAGATGAAAATGGTGGGTGTCATTTTCTTGAATTGTGTTGATAAGGATTTTCTTTGTTGGGGTGGTGGGTGGTTGCTTTCTTAGAAAGACTTGCAAGTCAAAATCAGAAATTAGAGTTTGAGTAGAGGTTTAGCAAAGTGTAACGATAATTGACAATAGAAGAAACGCATACTTTGGTTGACGATTTAGTTTTTGAATTGACGCTTCTTTGGATAATGGATATAAAGGGATTTTGTATTGAATGTGTAGTTTAATTTTTATTATTTTTTATTTTTTCGAACATCCCTAAGTGTCCATTTGCCATAACTTTAGAGAAGTCAATAGGACATTTTGAATTCGTTTGCTTAATCTATAATATATTAAATATCACACCAAGTGAGAATAATTTTTTGAATAATCCTTACCCTACCATAATTAAATTATTTTAATAATATCTTATTTTTTGTAATCAATTAACCATTTAGTAACTATCAATACACATGTACATTTGACAGACTTATTTCACCCATGTGCTTTCATTAATGTATGAATTCCTTATTATTAATTTTTAATTAATCAATATTCACATTCATATATTTAACCATTTAGTTACCATCAATATACATGTATATTTGACAAATTCATTTTATATGTGTGTTTTCATTAATATATGAATTTTTATTATTAATTATCAATTAATTAATACTCACATTCAGTTAATTAATATCGTTCTTTATTTCATGCATTTCACTGTTATTAATTATAATTATAATTATAAGTTAATTAGAATAACACATTTAAGAGTACATTTCATTTTTCACGTCCATATATGCTAATTAACATCCAATTTTACTTAATTGAAAATTAAATAAATGATTCAATATTCCTTGTCACGTATATATTTTATGATATTAATTATAAATTAAATAACATTCATACATATTTAAATATTATTTTTACAGCACCTATAAAACATTTTATAATAATGAACAACGCAAGTTCAAAGTTGACTAGTTTTATAAAAGTGTTTTTTTTTTTTTTCAAATCAGAAGAGCTTCTAAAGAAAGTCCAATATGATTTTCTCTAAAACTCCTTTGAAAGAGAGTTTTTTTTTTATTTAATAAATTTATTTTGAAATACTAATTAAAGTGGCATTCTCAAAAAGCTAAAAAAGAAACAAAAGTCCAGGTGACATGGACCCTAAAAAAATAAAATGTCTTTTCTTAATTTCCTTTTGCTCTCATTGCAAAGTTGCTAGTGACAGTATAAATATAAGAATTCTTTTTTCACGTCGTGCTCAATTATTATTACATTCACTTGTAAATGTTAAATAATATTGTGTTACTGATCAAGTCGAGATGTTTACTAAAGGTCAATGGTTTAGCTTTGGGGACAAAAAAAATAGCTTCAATTTTATACCTTTGTAGAAAAGGATTTGACCTATTCATCTTATTATGGTTCTGCATCACGTTCTATATTCGAAAATAGGGTGCGGTAAAAAGAAGAAAAGTGGATGGAAAGAAAATGTTCCATTTTATAAAAGAAAAGGTGAGTAAAAGAAATTGGGAGGAAAGGGATTTACGTTAGCTATGTCAATTCATCAAAAGAGAGGAATAGAAAGTGAGGTGAAAAGTAAAGCTATCCGTTCAATGATATCTCAAAATTTTAATTTTTCTTTTGTATAGAAGAAAGAGAAAATTAGGTTGTGTATGGTTTTTTAAATTATGGCACTAATAATCATGCCATTCTAAAAAAATCTTGAATTTTCATGTTTGCTTATATTCTCAATAATATTGGAAGTAGAATCTAAATTTTTCTCAATCATCTATTCTCAATATCATCGTAATAAAGCTCATGTTTGATGGATTAAAATCTAAATTTTTATTAAATCAAAATCAACAATTAATTTTAAAATGTTATATGGGATCCATAACTTTTCATCCACGCATCTTATCAACTTTATCAAAATCTACTAAAAATTAATTTTAATCATCAACCGAACAGAGACTAAATCTTAAATTTATTGAGCCTCACTCATTAATACCTCCCTAAATCAACGTCTTTCATCTTTATCAATATTAAATCCCAATGAAAAAATCCCATCAATTCATCACCCTTGGTGGATATTAAAATCAGATTTCTAGTAGATTTTGATAAAAGTTAATGAAATGAGTAGTTGAAAGTTGTGGGTCCCATAAATGTTTTATTAAAATTAGTTATTAACTTTGATTTAAATTAAAATCTGGATATTAATTGTACCAAACATGAGCCAAATTTCCTATACACCTAGTTCCTACCATAAACTCAAAAGAGATTCGACTCAACTCCTACAGATAAATTTGATAGCAAATCACGGCATTCTGACGATGTTCTTTATTTAATAATTGGAAAATCTACTTTTAAATCATCGACCTATACCTACCTTCAAACTCAACAACAATTACACGACACAAATTAGAAAATTTCCACTTTTAATGCTAGTTCGTAGGTCCAACTCGTAGCTGTACCATGTTGGATTTATCGATGTGGATGTGGTCCAATCACAACGAATTAATTTATTTGTACAATGTTGATTGACAATATTGTAAGTGGAAAAAAACTATTGATTAAAAAGATAAGTTATTTTTTAAACTGTACAATGACGATATGTCATGTGGTATGTTATTAACAATGTTGTAAATCAACATTATCTAACATTGTACACCAAGCATGATTCAACCACAATTTGTTTCAATGGAATGCTCAACAAAGATTTGACCTATTTATCTTTGTATTGTTCTCACTTTCTATATTCGGAAAATATGGTGTGGTGAAGAGGAAAAGTGGGAAGAAAGAAAATGCACTATTTTCCAAATAAAAGCGTGTTAAAAGAAAACGCGAGTAAAAGAAAATGAGGAGGAAAGGGATTTACTTTAGCTATGTCGATTCATCAAAAGAGAGGAATCGAAAGTGAGGTGAAAAGTAAATCTATCCGTTCAATGATATATGAAGAATCTTATTTTTCCTTTGTATAAAAGAAAGAGAAAACTAGGTTGTGTATGGTTTTTATCGAGGGATCTTCTTTTTCCTTGGTATAAAAGAAAGAGAAAATTAGGTTGTGTATGGTTTTTAAATTATGTTACTAATAATCAGACCAGTCTAAAAACAATCTTGATTTTTCATGTTTTCTTATATTTTGAATATTATTGGAAGTAGAATCTAAATTTTTCCCTGTCATCTATTTCCAATATCATAGTAATTCTCGCATGACATGAATTAAATTTTAATATAAATCAAAATTAATAATTAATTTTAATTACATATTTCTTGGGATCTATAACTTTTCAATTACATATTTCGTCAATTTTCATCAAAACTTACTAAAAATCTTATTCAAATCCGAAATTTAATTTCTACCAAACATCAGCCTAATTTTAATCTTCACCAAATAGAGACCAAATCTTAAATTTATCATAACCTCACACATTAATCCCTCCCTAAATTATTGTCTTTCATCTCTATCTTAGGTTATTCACTAATTAAAGATATAAAAAAATTGAAAAAACTCGTAGTTGTACCATGTTTTACAGGGAATTGATTTGCCTAGAAATTGTTATACTGAGAATTGTAATTAATTGTGTTTGATTGGTATAATTTTTCATGGAAAATGTTAAACGTTTGGTTTCCATTTGGCTTCGTTTTTTATGAAAATTGTCTATTAAAGTGATAATTTTTCCTACCATTGGGTCTAGAATTTGTCCCAATTGCCAAAAAAATATATATATATTTGAAAAATAAATTACCATACCGAATACCATTCGTTTGACTTTGTTTTGCATGAAAATTGTCAATAAAAGTGATAAATTTTTTACCATTGTGTCTAGAATATTTTTCCAATTGCCAAAAAAAAGAAAAAAAAAAACCCACCAAAAAACCTATTTACCGACCAAAAC
This sequence comes from Fraxinus cuspidata, assembly GCA_903798385.1. Classification (NCBI taxonomy): domain Eukaryota; kingdom Viridiplantae; phylum Streptophyta; class Magnoliopsida; order Lamiales; family Oleaceae; genus Fraxinus; species Fraxinus cuspidata. Next base: position 26,338 of record CAIGRP010065204.1, on the reverse strand, counting down.
ATCAAGAATTCATTTTCCTCCAAAACGTGGAAAATTTGAAAAGTTGAAAAATATTTTTGAGGGAAAATTTTGCTAATCAAACACTGCGAAAGTTGGAAAATGGAAAATTAGCCCTATCAAACAGGGGCTAATAGTTTCCGCCTAGACCTTATCGATCATTTTGTAGTTTTCTATCTTCGATTTCTAAGAAATGGATTACGATCAAGACTTCGACGATCGGTTGGAAAGTCTATTTTTCCACAGAAGGGCTTGATTTTGTGGATTTAAAATTTTACCTTATTTTGATGGATCTGTGTTGTTTTTTTAGCTATGTTATGCTATGTGAAATCGGGAGTGATTCTGTTTTATAGACAGTTTTATGTGGATGGTACAGTCATAGAAGAGGGTGCTCGAGAAGAAAATTTTCACTTATGCGCTTGATTTGTTAAAGGAAAAATACTTGTTCGTTCGCTAGGGGCGATAATTTAAGGCCTTGTTCCGTGGGATACATACATTTTTCCCTTAATTTTATCAGAATTATTGAAAACAGAGAATTGGATTGAGAGAGTTTTTCCTCAACTTTGAAGTGCTGAGGGAATGACTCAAAAAAGAAACAAGCTTTTGATTTCTTTGTACTTTATTCAATTGAGGGATTTTCGGAAATTTATCAATTTTTATAGATTCGTGCAAATTCAAAGTTTAAGCCATGTCATCTACGCAATGAAATTCCTGGGCATCATCTTTCGATACTTTTTTTTGAAAATTTTCAATTTCTTAAGGGCTTGTTCTCTTTACCATTTTTAAACCGTTTTCTGTTTTCGATTTTCCAAAACAGTGAAAACGCGTTTTCTTTCCCATTTTCGAAAACGCGTTTTTGAAAACAAGTTAAAAATTTGTAAAGAAAACACAAAACGACAAATTTGTCATTTTGAGTGTTTTCAGTTATAATCAAGTCAAAATTTTCAAAACTCGTTTTGGNCTGTTTTCGATTTTCCAAAACAGTGAAAACGCGTTTTCTTTCCCATTTTCGAAAACGCGTTTTTGAAAACAAGTTAAAAATTTGTAAAGAAAACCCAAAACGACAAATTTGTCATTTTGAGTGTTTTCAATTATAATCAAGTCAAAATTTTCAAAACGCGTATTGAGCGTTTTCAAAACAATTTTTCAAAATGTCCAAAAGAACACATTTTCAAAAATCTCAAAATGAACACTCAAAACACAAAACACAAAATGAATTTCAAAACTCAAAACACAAAACTGAAATACAAAGAGAACAGTAGTTTTCTCTGAATTGTTAAAGAACGCATGTAGTAGTTTTTTGTTTATACTAAAGATATTGAATATAAAGAAGGAATTGTATCACAAACCTACAATCAATTAAACCCTTGTTTAGTTTATAGAAACTGAAGTCAGCAGGGTAAGTGGAATTGTTGGGAAAAATTATGAAAAATTACAGAAATTACGTTTTGACATATTGGACTCAAGGCAATGCAACCAGCTTCTGACAAAATTTATTGCTTTTGAATGGAAAACATTGTAATTTCAATTTTGGAAGACTCATTTCCACACCCACTAGTTTGCAGTTTTTATGCCTAAACTGAATTGACCATGGCCCTTTGTTTTGGGCATTCTTATGTCATAACTAAGAATAGGCACTCTGTGGTTTCTTCTTGTGTTTTGCCTTTCTTTATTTTGCACTGGCCTGTTACTTCGTGTGACTCTAGTGCCCACTATATTTCTCTCCTGTTGGATGAACAGAAAAATGTGGCCGAGGAAGTTGGAGCCCAAGGGTTCAACCCCGGGATTGATAGTTTTACTTCTCATTGGTGGGCTACTTTTGGCATTCCTTGTTGGAAATTACGTACTTTATCTGCATGCCCAAAAAAGCCTCCCTCCGAAGAAAAAGAAACCAGTCTCCAAGAAGAAAATGAAGAGGGAACGACTGAAGCAAGGCGTTTCAGCACCGGGAGAATAAATTCAAACTGAGGCTGCCCTCCCTTTCGTGCTGAGCATTGCACCGGTTTAGAACTCCCATGTCAGATAGAACTTGGTAGTTGAAAACATACCATGTTCTTTTGCTAGCTGACAGACAAGAAAGAGCTGTCTTTATTTTTAATTTTTATGGTACTTAGATCGGCTTTCTTTAAAAGTTCTTTCCAGTCCAAAAAAGTACTTAAAAAAAAAATTTATTCGAACATGTTCAAAAACTAGCTAAACATAATATTCAAATAATTACATTACACCCCACAACCCATGGCCTGTTCCCCAGGCGGAATCATGACCAAGACTGGTTGAGCATTAAACCCGGGATGAGGAAGCCTGCGACGAACCTCACGACCTTCCTGGCAAAGGGCACATGCATGGCAGAACACATGGATTGCAAAATCACAGGCAGATTCGCACTGCTCACGTTGAACCTCATTCTCCATAAAGCTTCCACAACATCCACAGGATCTAGCAAGGGCCTCACAATTTCCCTGTTCAGTTGACAGACCAAACAGATGTTAACCCCTTCATAAGATTCTTCCAATGGAAAATGAAAATCACAAAAAGTGGTTTCTAATCTGATAGCTTATAAGTTTAGCCATGGTTTTTAAGTGAATCAATTACAGTTCGAAAAACATGCACGGCTCACATAAAGACCTACATCGAGCAATGTATTAAAAGAAAAGAAATCCTTAAAAGCCAATTGTAATCCGTAAAAGTCCCAAGTTAGATACTTTAATGTTGTTCTATTAGATACCATAATGCAACAAATTTAGGTCCCCATGAAAATATAACTATATCATAGCATCCATAATGTCCCATATTGATACTTCGAAATCTTTCTCCCTTTTCATGCTTCGGACTTTCGGGGTCAATCATAACATCTCTTACACTTCTACAAGGTCGATTATAGCAGTACATTGCACACGGCAGAGTTGCTAGAAAATTTAACAGCAAGACTAACCTCTAGGTTAAACTTCCTGCGAATGGCAGAACGAACGGGAAAAGAAAACCAGGGTGCGAGGCAGTTCCAGCCAACAAAACAATTCCCAAGCAAATAAAGAGCAGTGTATGGCAAGCAGTGATTACTAAAAGTACCAGGAGTGTATCCAAGTCTCTCAACATTGCTTCCATAGAGCACGCAAGGGGCCATACCACCCAATAAACCTGCTCACTATCATAGTCATCAGACAGAAACAATGCACCACGATAAACGTAGGAAATTACAGTTAAATCTTAAGGCCCAAAACAAATTCTAAATGAAAGAATTTAAACATAAGACAATTAATGATTGAAATTGAACGAGTAAAAAGAAAGATATGCAACATGCTGCGACTGAAAATATATTGCAAGAAATGCAGTGCGGAATCAACAGCTTCCAAAAGAAAAGATCATTCTTGAATTCCAATAAAATGGGAAAAGGGGTGCCCCAACAAAGGGAGTCGCATTGACCATGTAGCAGGCAAATCATCCTCTCGGACTAGTTACTAGCTACTGATCATTGCCTTGGTTATCATTGCCTTGGTAAGCTATTGCCACCAACTGTAAGAAAAACATGTCTCCGCAAAGTTGTAAGACCATGTAAGGGCTGACGCCTGCCCAGTGCTTGAAGGGGTGCAGAATCAATAGCTTCCAAGAGAGATCATTCATGAATTCCATTTTTCCTCCATGAACGCACGATCACGTGATCAGTGTTTGCTTCCTAGGCACAAATCTCAATCTTTCTCTGGATAATTCATTCTCAATTATTTTTCTTATATCTACAATTTGACTGGACTTTAGCTGAATTTTTCAACAATTACCAATTAATATAATTATCAATCAATGACCCAAATCCAATAAATTCCCTCAAGAAACAAACATTTTCAACAATAATTAAAATTCAAAGAATCAGATCAAATACCCTTTCCCGAAAAACAAATTAAATACCAGAGAAAATAAAAAGAAAAACTCACAAACTTCAAAATCGCTGCTGCAGAAGTCATCGTTCCGTCCAAGACAATCACAGAGGCCGGAGTCCCACTGTGCCCTATGCGTCGTGGCCATGGGCTCACCCATCACGCTTAGAGGCAGCCCATCAGCGGGCCAGCCCATCGGCACCTCCGGATGCAAGTGTTTCACCGCCTCTACATGTGGAGGAGCTGTAGTTTTAGCGGTGGCCCCGGATTTCATTTCAGGCTGTGCCATTTGTTCTTCTTCTTGTTGGTTTGGCAAAAGGGGGCTTGATTCCTCTGAATTCGCCATTTCCAAATGCAAAATTTAAGCTACAAAAATTGTATGAATTTAATCAAAATAGGAAAATTTGGAAAATGGGACCTGAGGAAATTGGACGTGGATTACAATTTATACAGGAGAAATGAAATACGGATTCTTGAAATGCTCCCTCTTCCTCTCACATTCTGTGCGGGTAGTCTATATTTATTTATTTATTTATTCCGTGTATTTACCAAAAAAAAATTACTATATAGGAGTATGATTTTGTATTTGGTTTTATATGAGCCTAAATTTTGTGATCAAGAATTTCGGATAGTACATCTTAGGTTTAGGTTAAATTCCCTATTTTCTTTGACAATTTTATTATTTTATCTGTCACAAATTACAAAATTTTATACTTCAAAAGCTTATATTTGAGGTACAGTTTTATGATTAATCTATATTTAATTCATGTGTATAAAGTTTGTCACTTTTTATTTATACATCTTGAAACATTAACAAGTATTATCTGATAAGAGTGTTTTACACGTCTATTATTCTAAAATTATGGTTAAATTAGATTATGCGAAAAAAAATTGTTTATTTTGTATTGTATTTCAGTCATGTAGAGCATAAATAAATAGAATGTTCATAGAGCATAAAGAACCAATTTTTTATTCTTTTTTCTTTATATAAATTCCCACCGGCCAAATCGAAATCAGCACATTACCGACATTTATATTATTTCATTTGATTGTGGGTTTTTTCATATTTGGAACCGGCTCCGTTTAAAACGAGTTGGGCGAGGGAGTGGTGCCACCGAAAGGATGGAGGTTGCAGTGGTGGCGGTGGATGGGATATGTTGACAAGAATAATCATATTTTCCTTTTAATTTTTTTTTGTTTATCAATTATTAATTATTTTCTTATTTTAAGTCTTTTAAGTGAAAAATGATAGGAGGCTCTTTTGTCCTTGATAAAATTGGTAAAATTAAAATTTTGACTTTTGATTAATGGACAAATTTTTTCTGAAAATCGTCGATGTACATTTATTAAAAAAAATTTGGAATGTGGTTGTTACGATTTAAAGATTTGGCACCTCACTGCTTATTGAAGAGTGAAATCTCCACCGGAATTTTTTTCCTTGTTATTACGGTGAATGAAGGACAAAAGTGCATAACTTCTCACAATGAATGTTGAAGAGAAGGATAGCGTGAATCAAATCATTCCAATTTATTGGATTAAGTTGTCATTGTAACCTACAAACCAGGCCATGTTATGGATATATTACAATGTATATTCAATTTTTTCTAATTAAATTTGACCAATTCAAATTTTCTCTGATTTTTGGTTTCATCAAATTAAACTGGTTGGTAGTAGGTTAATTCAGATGATGTTGAAGAAGTAAAATCTTCACCTTTAAGAATTATTCATTGTTGTGGCTATCTTGGTGTTTTAAGTGTTATGCGAATATTAAATAAATTTGATAAATTCAATGATCAACACTTCGAAAATATTATGGTTCTTCCAATGCTAGCAAACAAGACTAGTTAAAAAAAAATAATGTGTAACTTGTTAAAATATTTATTCCTTATCTTGTTCAATTCAACGTAGTTTCTACATTCTTATAATTTACTTAAAATTTAAGTTATGCCCCTTTTGGTTTATCTAAAAAAGTAAATTTAAATTTAAATCAAAATTAACTATTAATTTTAATTATATACTTCATGATATTCACAACTTTAATCAACTTCTCAACTAAACATTTCTTCAGTTTTTATCCTAAAAATCTTATTTTTAACTAAATCAAATATGGGCTGAATTTTGTTTGTCAAAGCGTATTGAACCGTTTATAATTTACTTCTTCTTTATTTTTTATTTTTTTGGGGGGTGGGGGGAGGTTTGGAAAACATAAAAGGCTTATGGAAATTAAAACTTAATTATTTGATCAAATGTGGGGACAAAAATTAAATGAAATTGTTGGGATAAATACTTTTTTTGATAAAAAATATTAAGCCCCTGTTTGACCCACATTCTTTAAAAATACATTCTTTCAAAACTTATTTTCAACCATACATTATTCAATAAAATAATATTTGTCATCACATCAATATTTTTTCCTTATTTTTTAATCACATATTTCTCATCATATCACTATTTAAAATACATTATTTCCTCAAGAATATCCATCAAACACATCCTAAGATAGCCATGATTATAAATAACTAACTAATGATTGCTGATTAATTCATAATTACACTCTCAAAACAGCCCCAATATATATACACAATTACATGATATATAGAACACAAAATGATGAGTTTCAATTCTTGGATTCTATTCCCTAAAGCTTCCAATAAGCAAAACATATCATAATTAAGAAGCAAACTCAACTGATAAAATAAATTACTTCAAACAAACAAGTTACTCACAAAAGCCTCATCATCCATGAATTCTCTTTCCCTGAAAAAGAATAGATAGACAAATCATCAAAATCAGAACAAATTATATGGATGGCTCGACTACCTCGAACACTATTATCTAGTATTGTATACCAAACATAGAATTACGTAATCTTACTTTTCCTTTAGTTCTGTGAACTCTGGATCCTTTAGATTTGCGACGTGCCATGCTGGTTTGATGATGTATTTTAGGCCTGTCACCGGATCGATTTGGTGGTGGAACATAGGTGTGAGTCTCTGGACCTCTATAATCTATTTCATAAATCTCTGAATCCACAGCTTTCAAATTCAACTTCCCTACAATGCCACAAGTTCTTACAAGATAAAATTAGCAAAACCTGCAGTTAGAGATGATATTTCTGCATGAGTAGTGCAGTCTCAAGCTCGAAAGATAAGGGTTTAGCCCGTGTAAACTTTGTCAAATCTTGTCACATGAATCCTAAAATGGGAAAAAAGATTTATGTATCCGACATTAAAATTAATGGGAACAAAACATTGTTGTATGCTAAATTGAAATTAAGAGCTAGTATATATTTTTCAAAACCGGTGTCAAGCCCGGTAAAGAGAAAGGTTTGCGGTATGCTAACGACCAAATATGAATCCTATGACAAAAATCTTAAGGCCATAAAGATCACAAAGTACTTGATAGGACTTAATGAGTAAAAGTTTCACCGAAAATCTCAAAGAGCATTGGCATCAAAGGTTGTGGTTGCCCAATAGGGGGTCGGCCATGTCATCAAGGAACGAGCCAAACCCGAGAGTGGAATGGAGGGTAATCTAGAAGTTAGGTTGGAAGACAAAAAATTATTCGTTTAGTCAATTGACTCAAAATTTTCAAGCAAAATGCTTTGTTGTTGTAGTAGTAAGTGAAAGATATACGAACAAACCTCTTGAAAAGCACGGTGTGACATCGAGGATGAGAAAGAAGACGAGGAGAGTGGCAATGAAACTAGGCTTGAGCTCCATGGCGTGCAACCCCAAAATGAAGATGAAAAGAAGAAATGTTCTTTTCTTTTTGTGTGTTTGGAAAGAGACATGCAGTCAGCACTCAGCAGGAAGAAGCATTGCATATCAGTTAAGGTAATGCACAAATTTTGGCAAATGAAACCGTCACAGTCTGCACAGCAATTGATTGCAAGGACCCAATTAAGATGTGTTGGGTTGGAACATTTATATAGAGGAACTAGATCTTGGAAATCACTGCGTTTGGATAGGAGGAAAACAAAAGAAAGGAAAAACGTTTCTTTGCATGTATATATTACCCTTGGGAATATCTATGTTGAGAATTAGAAACTCTAATTTTATATCATTGAGAGCAATTCAATCGCAGAAAAATTACACGCTAAAACACACAAACTTTATAAAAGGTTTGTCTCAATGTGAGATTATTTCCTCTTCCGTCACTCAAGTAACTCATTATGAAGAAAATAAGTATGCAAGAGAAAACCACGCACCTATCTTTTCTAACATTTTTCTTTTGATAGTTATACAAAATCTAACGACGACTTCCTATTTATAAGACAAATTAGGACAAAATCGAATTAACATTGTACCGTCAAATTATATCTAGTCACACATGCCCAATGTTTATTACATCTGTCTTTCCCGTTTCCGTTTCCTTTTCCTTTTCCTTTTCCTTTCCCCTTCCCTCTCTCTACTATTCCGAATCACAAACAAGGTTATTGATAAAGAAGTTATTTTCCTTGTGGCCTGGACAGTGGACAGTCCCATGTGTGTATTATTGAAGTGTCTTAGAAGAGACATCCCGTTTGGCAGACCAATTCTTTGGCTGGACTTCACTGTACAAAAAAAAAAAAACCTACATTTTCTTTCATCAAACTTGAGGAATAATATAAAATTACACACCAAATTATGCAATAATATTTGAATTTGCATAATATTTTTGGAATTTAGTGAAAATAGGGGCACCCCTTTTTCCCTCTGCAGGCTCGAACCAGACTGGCAAGGCACGTTCAATATACTACACTATTGTAGTTGGAAAATTTAATGCACTGCACCATGTCATTTCCATGAGCCCGCCATAGATGAAATTATTAGTCGGTGAACAATATTATGGGAGATAGTGCATATTTTTCATTCTAAATTGAACAAAATTAAAGAAGAGAAATGGCGATCTCTAATCATGTTGCTTATACGTTGACATGAGGAGGTGATCTGAATTAACTATTGCCTATCGATATTGAGAAAATAACTTTTTTTTACTATTACAAATTTGGCATATGCATATTACCATGCTATGGTTCCATTTGCCAGAAATTCTAGTTCCGTTTTTGCTTCTTATAGAAAAACTTCCGACGAAATTACTTAGAACCTATTTTACAAGATTTTTGCTTTTACTTCTTGTAGAAAAAATTCTTGAGAAAGTTACCTAATGATAGCTTCATCTAAAAACTCTTTAAAGGTCAAACAAAGCATTTCCAAAAAAAAATTCAATTATGTTAAAAAATAGCTTTTTAGTTTCAGAAGTAAATCTTGATTTTTCAAATGTCCTGTCAAATAGGCTCTTAGATCAGCTTTCTCTAAAAAATCTTATACTCAAACAAAACACTAACAAAATATCATTCGAACATGTTCAAAAGTAATCTGAAAAGTAGTTTCTTACTTTTAAAAAACTATGTCAAATATGATGAAACATGATGCGTGTTACAACATTTATGGAGCAAGCGCATAGAAATAGAGTATTTGCAATGGGATCCCAAATATTTCCCGACACGTAATAAGAATAAGTGGTCCTATGAAAATTAGGTCTTTATCCATCCACATCATTAAGGGCCTTAAGTTGTAAAGGCATTGGTTGGATGGATTGTCTGTTTTAAAGAATGGTCCTTTGAATTTAAAGGCATATGGCCCTTTAATTTCGAATTATCAAACTCTACACAGTTCTTTTAAAATAAATGTGTCATCTAAATCCAACAGTATATTAAATCCATATTTTACGAATGTCTTCAAAATGTTACCCTTACAACTCCACTAGATCAAAATTGAAAGATAGATCTTGTTAGCAGCAAAGTTGAAAGCTAGAATTTTACTGGAGGAAGAATTTGGATCACAACTTGGTACGCATGGCTGAGTCAAAAGGGGTAAAGCATAGATATACGACATAGTACTTGCTCGATCAGAATCTAGCAGAGTATGTTAGATCTTAGTTGTCCCATGGCCAACTCGGAGAGGTTGAAATGGTGAAAATTAAGAGACTGAAACAACATTATTTTTATTTGTTGCACCACGTTTTAATTGCACTTAAGGTAATTAAACTTTGCTAGTTGTAACACTAATGTTACCAACTTTTTTTTATCAAATTCTTCTCTTAAACATTCTATTAATTAACATATCTCATTCTTGATTATGTTTCTGTCAAAATTTTAACAACGCGAGTATTACAATAAGCAAAGATATGAATTTTAAATACAATTAAAATTTGATGCAACTTACAAAAAATGTAATGAGAGTATAATTTTGCATGGAATAATGAAATGTATGAAGAGATTGGGTGTTGTGTGGAAGACTGAAAAGATGGATAAAATTCCCCCTTCGTGTAAATAGTAAATAAATACAAGTTCTGCTTAATAATAATAATATTAATGTCATCTGTACATTTTTTGGTGACATCTTCGTTGAAATTATATGTGTTGTCAAAATCAGTGTCGTTGATTAATTTAAGTGTTGTTAAAATCAAGAGTAAAAATATTAGCTACCTCACACAATGTCAACTAGACTATCAATCAAAGTGTACCTGTAGCAAAAAATGAATATATATTAGTTAATACCTTTATCAATTTTTTATTCACATATTTCATCAAATTTTATTAAAGTTTATTAAAAAAATTGATTTTTATTAAAACCAAATAGAGGCTACGTATACAGTTGGATAATTTTCAAGGAAAAATTCCCTTTTAACCAAGAAAAAACAAAATAATTCACGAAATACTATTGTTAGAATTTGGGTGTGACCCGGATTCCTTATTGAAGTAATTGAAAAATTCTAATTGAAGACACATCAAGAAGAATTCAGTTTGAAATGTTATTGGAGTCCTATGTCAAGTTGAAGTTATATTTTGAAAGCTTATTAGGAATTGAAATTTATTTTGAACTCTATTTTTTGGTATCTTACTTCATCAACAACTCTATTAGGAGGATTTGGACATTCTTTATATATTCCCTATAAATATTAGGCTATTCAATACAACTTTATAATGTGAGAAAAAAGATTGCCATAACTTTTAAATCAATTGTATATTTCTCTATTATTATTGATGCAATAAAATCTCATAATTCCTCGGTCATATTTTTCTTGTCTTCTTTTATTCTTTTACTTGCGATCAAATACATCATTATTGTGTCATATAACTTCAACATCTCAATTCGGTAGTTGATTTCATAACAAGTGGTATCAAAGCAATTCTGATATCTTGTTTGTTTCTCAACAAATGGTTTCAGAGCGCCAGGTTCAGCGGTTCTGCACGAGGTTTGATTTGTTCGAGTTTTTGTTCGTGATGGCTTCCATAAAGTATGAAATTTTGATTTTGGATCGGAGCACTAGATTTTCGCTATGACAGGTTAAGATGCATGCAGTACTCGCACAATAGGATTTGGATGATGCATTATTGGAAATTGACAAGATGCCTGCAACTTTGATCGCATAGGAGAAATTACGGAAGGATAAGAAGACAGTTTCTAACATTTATCTTCAGATGTTTTGAAAGAGGGTTCAGCAGCTGCTTTATGGTTGAAATTAGAGCAATTGTGCATGACTAAAAGTCTGACAAGCAAGTTGCATCTCATGCAGCGTTTATACTCTCATCGAATAGCAGAAGGAAGATTATTGGAAGATCATTTGGCTGTATTTAGAGAGATTGTTGTTGATTTGACAATTTTGGAAGTAAAGTATGATGAAGAAGATTTGACATTGATCATATTGTGTTTGTTGCTCGCTTTGTTTTCTCCATTTAGAGACACGATATTGTATAATCGTGATACTCTCACCATAGAGGAGGTGTATGATGTTTTGTTTTCAAAAGAGAAGTTGAAATATCTGGTTTCAAAGGTCAAAGATGGAGAAGGCCTTGTTGCTTATGGTGGTTCTGGAATGGGTAGATCGAAATTTAAGTTCAGTAATCAGATTTGTAAATTCTGCATGAAGAAGGGGCACTTGAAGAAGAATTGCTACAAATTGCAGAATAAGGAAAGGTTGGCTGCAAGTCGATATTGAAAGAAATTGGAGACTTCAGGTGAAGCAGACCTCGTAGAGGACATTGTAAGTGAGGGAGATCTCTTGACTATTTCTGACATCGAATCTAAACCAAATGAGGATTAGATTCTGAATTCAGCGTGTGTGTTTCACATGTGTCCTAATAAGGACTTGTTTACTACATATGAAACTGTTTTCAAATGTGTTGTGATTATGGGAAATAACTCACCTTGTCGGGTTGTTGGAATTGGTACGATCAGATTGAAGTTATTATACGGGACAATTAGAACACTTGGTCAGGTTCGACATGTTCCAAATTTGAAGAAGAATCTTATCTCATTGTATATCCTGATTCAAATGGTTATGTGTTCTTTGATGGAGGTAGAGATTTGAAGGTTTGTAAGGGTGTCCGGTTGTATTGGAGGGACAGAAAATGTCTCAGTTAAACATCTTGTAGGATCGTGCAGAATCTAGAAGAGTCCATCAGCATAGGTTCAGTATTTGGTGGACATTCAGTTTGGTTCAATACCTTCAGGAGCTCGTAAGAGATCGTATTTGAAGAATATTGCTCAGTTGGGTTTAGAAAATATGGATAATGTCGTTTTTCCACAATCACCTGCGGTGATATTATATTCAATTGTTATGGACGGACCCAGAGGTAAAAAGTATGTGGATGCTGATTTTGTTGAGCATGTTTTCAACGTAGTAGAATGTGTACAATCTAACAAGAGGCATTCTTTAAAAGCATTTGAGTTTGATTTTGCTTTGGGGTGTGTTACAGCCCAGTTTGGTGAATTTTAAAATCATTATGATTTTTTGGGAATTTGAAGTAATTTTGTAGAGTCGTGTTTGGATTCATTGGGTGATGTAGAGTATTTTGTATTTGGTTGGATAAATTAATTTTGGTTATTGTTGAAGAGCTAGTTTATCCTTGCAGGCAGATTTTCTTCTTCAGGTGGAGAAAATTTTGGAGCTTTGTTCGTTGCATTGGAATTCGTATCAAGGTAGAGATTGTTAGAATTTGAGTGCGACCCGAATTCCTTTTTTAAGTAATTGAAAAATTCTAATTTAAATGCACGTCAAGAAGAATTCAATTTGAAATGCTATTGTAGTCATGTGTCAAGTTGAAGTTCTATTTTGAAAGCCCATTGGTAGTTGAAATTTATTTTGGACTCGATTTTTTGGTATCCTATTTCATTAACAACTCTACTAGGAAGGTTTCAACATCCCCTACATGTTCCCTATAAATATTAGGATCTTCTTTACAATTTTATAGTGTGAGAAAAGAGATTTACCAGAACTTTAGGATCAATTGTATATTTCTCTATTATTATTGGTGCAATAAAATCTCTTAATTCTTCTTCCATATTTTTCTTGTCTTCTTTTATTTATTTGCTTGCAATCAAATACTTCAATATTGTAACATATAACTTCAACATCTCAATTCGATTGTTGGTTTCATAACTAGTGGTATCAGAGCGATTCTGATATCTTATTTGTTTTTCAACAACTATAAATACTAGATATTGTAACTAGTCATGTCAACGAGTCGAACAGAGTTGAGCCACGAGCCGAAACTCAAAGGTCGAGCTCTGCTCGAGCAAAACATGTCCGAGTTTTTTTGTGCTCGAGCCGACCCGAGCAAAAGCTCAGCCAAAAATTTAAGCTCAACCCGAGCTTTCAATTTAGGCCTTTACGAGCTGAGTCGGACCCGAGCCGGGTAGCTCGATTTTTTTTTAAATTATTTTTAAAAAAAATTTCGTGACTGCTACCTACAAAATGCAGGCAGCAGTCACATAGCTGCCTGCGTTTGCTAGCAGCTGTAGCTTACAGCTGTTTGCAAACGCAGGCAAGTATGAATTCATTTTTTTATTATTTTTTTTCTAAAACACGGGTTGGGCCTGGCCGGGCTCTAGTCAATGCACCAAAATGGGGCTCGACTCGAGCCTCGACTCGGTAGAACCGAGTTCGAGTCGGCGAATTTTTTTGCCATCCCTAATTGTAACAAATTAAATCAAAATTACTAACACCTTGAATTTCTTGAATTTGCATATAATTAAATGCAACCCCTAATTCATCTCTTGATTGGAAAAATCATGAAAATTCAAACTTACTACGCGGTTTGATTAATTCCAAGGTCATAGACTTCAAAATATCTTTTTTGACAAGATTTTTGTAATTCTTGATATAAAAACACATCATATGATTTATTTATTTTTTGAAACTGTGAAAATCTACTCATTTTCTACATTCATCTTCCTGGGTAATTTTCGTGCACAGCGTGTGACCTTCATATAATCAATCGGATCACTATCTAGAAATTTTAGGGTGTGAGTTAAATGTATACAATTGTAAGTATATGAATGCTCTTATCTCCATCTTCAATTTGCTACATAACATGAAATACTAGAGCATTTAATTACACGTTAGGACACAAAAGGCAAGATAAGTAACTATTATAAAGGATATCAAAAAGCACTTCCTACCCATTGAAAGCTCATTACCATACTAAAATTGGAATAATATATGCATATCAATTTCCCAAAACCACAAACTATTGGACTATTTTGGCTTCCTTTGATTCTACTCCTTCCTCGTAGGCCTAAGGTTGCCGGAGATCAAGAATATGTTTGGTAACCTACTATTTCCATCCATACTTGAACATTAGATATATCGGGTGTCATAATTTTGCCCATAGCTTGAACAATCTGGTCGATCCAATATCGGGTTGTCTCAAAACCACTTACTCGTCATGTTTATCATAAAATCTGTCACAAAACATGTTCAGTATTTGAGATATCAAATTATGTTGAAAAATGTATCTGATAAACATATCATACAAAAGTTAACCAAATATCAACTTAACATAAATGTATTACATATCATGAACTAACAAATGTACAAAGCAGTAAATGTACAATCTCAAACACTACTAAAATTTTTTTGCACAACAACAAATGATCATCCAAGGTTCCACATTAATGATTAGGACAAGAAATGAATTAAATGAAAACCCTAAATCTGATTTATTTTTCGTAATATACAAAAAAATATTTTAAAAATTCATCACCTAGGATTCATAGGGGTGGGTTTCCCTTTTTCTTCTCTCAATTAGATTTCGACTCTTTCAATGACTCCATTCAGTGAGCATGTTCATTTACACAATATTTGTCTACGGAAAATGGATTTATCGATTTTATGTTCCAAGTGCAACGGGGTGCAACAAATAGAAACGAGGTTGAATAGGCATTTTAGGGATTAGGGTTTTGAATAGCATTACCATGGAAGACAGAGATTCGATTAATAAAAAAAAGGGGAAATTGAGAAGAATCGACAATGACAGAAATTCCTGGGAAAAGAAAGATTTTGGGGCCAATTTTGGATTCCGATTTATTGTGTGTAGTTCATACTTCCCTATTTACTGTTAAAATGTCAGTAATTTTAATATAAAAATGTTAAAAAGTGATTTTGAAATTTGAAATATAAATAGAGTAGTTGGTGTAATTTCCTCTAATTTTCACGGCGAATATGTAATTTCCACTAATAATAACTCACTCGAACAATATGTTTATTGGGCTCCATTTCCCCAATTTTCCATGGATTTTAATAGAAACTATCATGGGCCTGGGCTTAAACTTTCAGTGATTTTTATTGAGAAATCGCACGGTATACCTCTTTTGAAATAAAGAAATTAAAAAATCCCGTTTTAATGAATGTCAAACAGGGCTTAAAAAACTTGACTGAAAATGGGTAGCTTATCTAAAACATAAAAGAAGAAATGATTTTTTGGTGATCCTGAATGTGCATGTTTTCATGCACTTTCGGATTTTTGGGACAACGAATGTCGTAAATATATGTATTAACACGTCAAGATTATAATTGGTGGCATCGTGGTGAAACTTTAAATTTGAAATGACGACTTTCTAAAGGAACAAAGAGAATTTTGAACCGAGTGTTGTACATTATCTCTATTTTGATGAATGAATTAATGAGTTTTTACTAAGCAAAAATAGGATTTGTTTGGCCCCGGCGAGTTAGTAGCTCAAATTTTAAATTTGTTGGCCAAATCTCTTGTTTATTTGACTTTCTAATTACAAAAGCGCACAACTTTTTGATCTACAATTTCGAATTGCACTCTATTTTTTAAGTTTAACTCTTAAGTCAAATTATTTTACGATCGGTACGTTATTTTTCACGTGGAGACATGTGTAAAGGTGTGCTCCAAAACGAGGCCAATTTGGGTATTTTCAGACACGATTTCAACGCATATCAAAGCTATATAATGATAAGGGTTGCATTCTTCATTCCTACCAAAATATCGAGGTTTTGAATTCATCCAAATTCTTGGATTAAGGATGAAACCTTTTGATGTAATTTAATTTGAAGTTGATTGTATTATTTTTTTAATTCTATTTTGATGCTTGATCATCGTATGGGACGTATTTTTTATTTATATTATTTCTGATAGATTCGGTATAAATTAGCATGTTATAATAAATCTCATAGGATCCTAATTGAAAGAGATATTGCGATGATCTTTGTAAAATAACGCACCCTTATATAGGATTCATAATTTTTCAATCATACATTTCATCAAATTTACTAAAAATTTACTAAAAATTTAATTTTAATATCTACCAAGCGGATTAACAAGTTAAAATATTTTCATTAAACAGACACTATAAACAAAAGTTTGAGATAGAAATGTAAAAATTGGGACCGCGGCCATAAGACTGGAGAGTAATAACTCATAAATACGACAGCACAGGACACGAGTGTGTTGGAGTGCGAGAAACAATTTACTGTATAGATTATCGGCATCCATCAAAATAACAAAATAAAATTATCGCCATTTCCCGTAAAGATTCCCTCATGCCAAACCTATTTTCAATTCACATCAAACGCCAATATTTGACCAATAATTGTTAATTAACAAAAATTACTATGAATTATTACCTAATCCTCTTTGCTTCCAGAAATTGTGTTCTGGATTTAGCCTTTCCCCGGTTCTTCCTGGTTCTGATTTACACCTGGTGAGTAGCGAAGGATGCACTGCACCTGAAATTGCCTTCAAATCTTGTAAATTATTCACTGAATTTCCCAATTCATCGCTCTCATGGCCGTTTCTCGATTCCTCCCCAACATTTTTGCAACTGGGATTTTTCAATTCTTGGAAATTATGCTTTGATTTTGCTTCACTCTTAGTATCCTCCACCGCCTCCTCTGCTTCAGCTGCCTCAGCCAGTGGCGACCCCCAAAACCGACCCGCCAATGATGAAGCTCTATAAGGGGCGGATCTGCACCGCATCAATAGTAAGGCATTTTTGGGTGGTGAAGAAGATTCAAGAAAATCCTCTTTATTTTCTTGAACTCGAGCTCCAAGATTTTCACTCTCAATAGAGTTTCTACTACTGCCAACATGGTTTTGATTCATTTGGGTTTTCTGATTCAGATCGACCCTGAAAGAATCCTCTTTTGCATCAGCTTTCTTGCAGTATCCGGTACAAAAAAACAAGCCCCATTTGCGAAAAAACCACCTAAAGACTCTAGGGCGAGGTTTATGGAGTCTTGAAGAAATTCTGTGCCAATAGAAAGTTTTCTTGAGCCACCAGCAGGGGCGGTTTCTGGTGGTGGCGCGGCCCTTTTTTGGGGTGGTTTTGGGCTTCGATTTGGAGGACCTCCGTACCCGGACTTGGCCAATACAAGTGACTTTAGGAGAGGATGGTTCTTGAGTAGTTTCTGTTCCATTTTTTTTGCTGCGCAGGTAAAACATTGGGGTTGTACGTAACCTGCCTCTGCTTCTGCTCCCAACATTGCTCCTCAGGAATCTCATCATCAATGGCGGTGGAAACTTCTCTCCCTTGCTTGGACTTGATATTGGCTTTGATAAAGCCTTCATCTTCTCTCTCTTTATACACAACTCTGTATCTATAGCTAAGTTTTGTTGGGCTCTCTCTTCACTTTTCAGTATTTAGTTTCTCTATCCATACTTGGCCCTGAACTTCAGAGACTCAGAGCAGGAGAGATTGGGAGTGAAGGGAGGCTGCAGGCTTTCTCACGAGCCACGTTCATCGTTTATTACTGTTTTTATTTAATTGCAGAATCAGAGGGTAGTCACGTACTATATAGATTTGAAGATTGTTTATTTGATGGGATCTCGGAGAAGTCAGTTTAGTTTTTACACAAGTGTGCAGGTAAATTTGCAGAATTGCAGTGAACATTTAGCAGTGACCACCGTTGAAATAATGTGAATGACAGTAAGCTTTTCGTTTGGACCATATGCAGAGGAGATAGCTTTTAATGCTGGTCCAGTTTTTGTTGTAGGCCCATTAAAAAATTTAATAAAATTTAAGTTCAAATCAACAATTTAATTTAATCATATATTTTATAAAATTCACAATTTTTCAATAACATATCTCAACAATTTTTATTAAAATGTGCTAAAAATTTGATTTTAATCTCTATATAAAAAGGCTAAATTTGACGGCTAACTGAAGTGGGGAATGGTTGTAGGCTAGTTTTTTCAATTGAGTCACTCAACTTTGTATATTTGGACGGTTCATTGAAATTATTTTCAAACTTTCGTTTTGAAAAATCCCTAGAAAAACCGAGAGTTTTTAAGCCCATGTATTAAAATCATTGTTTTCGAAAAATAATATTTTAAATAGTGATTTTTAAGAGAATATATGGTTAGAAATAGGGAAAAAAATTTGAGATTACGTGCATAATATTTTATTGTGTAAATGTGTGATTGAATCATGAGTATGTAGAAAAAAATTGTAGTCAAACACGGGCTAAGCTTATTTGGCCAGTTAGGGGTTTGAAATTATTTCTAACTTTAGTTTAATTGAAGTTGATCTCATGTCCCCACGAACAAAATAAAAACTTTTAATTGCTGAAAGTCATAAATAAGGTTCTTTTACTACGTCAACAGTGAAAAGTTGTTATCAGGCATATAGTGGGCAAGAGATCAAGCCTATTAGTTTAATATGGTTAGTCGAATTCTTGAGTGGTACGAATAATTTAGCCCATGTTTGCCTATTCATTTTTCTTAAATTCATTTTTAATCACATATTTCCTTAATAAAATAATTTTACATGTAAATTAAAAAATTATCTATTCTTTAATTACACATTTTTCAATAAAAAAACTTTTACAAAATATGAAGTTCAAACAAAAAAGTTGTAGTTCAAACACCACCCTTAATAAGAATGAATAGTATTATTAAAAAATATTTATAAATTCTTATTTAGTTGGTTCAGCAAAAAATTTTAATTTTAATTTTAATTTTAAGTCAAAATCAAAAATTAATCTATGAGTTCGACAACATTTTAACCATACATGACATTAATTTTTATCAAACAAGTGCTTAATATAATTCTCTTTTATACAATGGATTATCTAGTAATGAAGCAACTAACAGTCCGTATGATAGATTTTTCAAAAAGACAAAAGTTATTTATGAAATTAAGAAGTTAATTTTGAAAATATTTTATTAATTCTCTTAAAAGAATTTTGTCGGGCTAAAAGATCTTTTGGAAAAAGCTTATTTAACAAGATTTTTGAAACGTCAAAAGTTACTTTTGAAATAAAAAATTGTTTTTAAACGTATTTAAATATATATTTTATTGAGTCCCTGTTTGTCTCTAATTCTTGCAAAATTCTTTTTGTCTATATACTCATTATCAACCACGCATTCACATAATAAAATATTTTACACGTAAATTTAAAATTTTTTCATACTTTTTAATCATACATTCTCCAAAAAATACTATTAAAAATAATATTATTCAAAAAAATGACCATCAAATATGGGTAAAGAGTTTTAGAAGAAAATATCTTAAGATAGAGAAGAAGCATAAATATTGGCAGACGACCCTAAAAATAAGGAAATGGAAAAATAGTTTACTTAAATTAAACACGTGTCGTTCAACTTGTATATGTACCACGTTGCATAGCCATTCAGCAATGATTTTTATATAGATCTTAGACAGATTAGCGTCCAACATGAAAACAAAAAGTCAACTAATGTTTCAGAAATCTTTCTGGCAGATAAATATAGAGCAGGAAAAGCCAGTAAATCACGAATCATATCAAGAATTATAAAATCAGGAGTTGTCTATAGAGTATCGAAAGTTCGAATACTCATGGAAGTCAACATTTATGTTAGAAGGCAACATCTATGTTGGAAGGCAGATGTCTCGTGGTTGAGAATCACTGAATGTCCGGCCCAAGTGTGTATAAGCTGTGACTGCATCCGAATTAACTCGGGTGGCGAACCGGAGGAAGGTCGTCACTCCTCAGTATTAGTCGGGCGAAATTTGAACACCTGAGTCATGAAAAAAAAAATTATAGAATCATGCTACATGTACAATTTAATTTGATAATATTTATTGACAACTCGTACTTAACGACATTATATTCATCAATTTCAAAAATTATTTTTTAAATAAATGGCCCGAATTTTGACAATACCAACATTGTCAACCATTGTTGTCAAGTATGATTCTACAACTGCATAATCGAGAATTTTAAGCCTTAAATGAACCCTAATGAGTGCAAAATTGAGAATTTTAAGCCTTAAATTCTAATGAGTGCAACTTCTTCCAAAACTTATTTCAAAACTTTTTAATTCTCGTATCCAGTTTTAATCATATATTTATACTATAAAATATTTTACATGCAAGTTCAAAAAAAATTCATACTTTTTAATCACATATTTTCCAAAAAATCACTATTCAAAACTCTATTTTCTAAAAATAATGGCCATCAACGAAGGAATAATTGTACGATTCCCATTGCTCTTTTCAACTCAACAATAAAAAAAAAAAAGAGTTTTGAAATAATGGAAGATAACACATGAGCTATATTACAACAAAATTAAGTTGACAAACAGGTACAAGTGGGCGAATACAAAAATAGAGTTTATTAAGGACGTACAGAGGCGGTGTGAGGAGTGCATTAATTTTTTGAAAAATGCTTATTATACATCACTAGTTACATAATATTTTACAGATTAACAATGTGTCAAAAAAAAAAATGAGGAAGTTTTTTTTATTTGATTGATGAGATTTTGACCAATCAAATATTGCCATATCATCCGTTAATAAATAAATTTGTAAATCGTGATGTATATACAGCACAATTGTTTTATGCTGAATTGATATTGATGAAAAAAACTCTACATAAATTCTACTTTTTTATTATAAAAAGAAATAATAATTGACCATGACTAGCCTGGGCTATAGCAAGGCCCTTAAACTGAGTATTTTAAGTCTCGACTTTCATTACGCCTAAATAGCAATTCATATAATGAACTAAAGTTGTTATTAGCAGTCACAATAGATTATGCTAGTTTTGGACCACTCCTCTCCTTTGTAATGTAGCCGTGAGTGTCGCTTTGCTCCTTTATCATACAATTAACCTAACTGAAATATCATGCATTTGGAAAGAATCTACACTAATGAATAAAGGTTCAACCCAAAGTCTTCACAAAATCGAAATATTTCTTTCGTTGACAAGACCTCTCCAGTAGAAAAATATTATCAACATTATACGCACACGAGCTACTTACAAGTATCTACGTGCAATAAATTGGACAAAAAGACGGGTTACCGTTCTACCAAAAATTCTTAACCTAGAGAAAAGGAAATGTAGAAGAACGAGAATGCAACAAAATGAAATTCAGCCGAGGCAATAGTTGAACAATTTCTTTTTTAAAATGATAATGCTTCGCACATGTGCTAACGGTCTTCTTATACTCGTTATCCAATATACAACAATCACGTCCAACAATAAGAGCACTTCAAATTACATTGATCGGTGAACCATCGAATGTTTCGAACTTTCTCAAAATGAAAATGATAGATTTTATTCGACTAACCTTAATTAATTGGTTAAAATTAGTCAAAACCAACTTATTTAAACCAAATTTCATCCTGTCGATTTTAAAACCTCAATTTGATTGAATAAAACTTAAAACATGTTAAAATATATATGCTAAATTTATTATTATTCCAGTCTCTTATATTCTTATAATATCCACAATATGCTGCATTAGAATAAATTTAAAATAGAGCAATGCTACCTGTATATAGCAAAATTATTATTCCACAGGATTTTATGTTATTTAAAACATGTTAATTTATACAGCAAAACCATTATTCTACGTACTCATATTCTTTTATAAATCAATGTAGTGATATTCTATCAGCCACTATATTCATTTATTAATGTCTTATAGAGAAAAGTTTTGGAAACTTGGCATAGGATGATTTCCTTTATCATCAGTGGTACAAATATTACTCATTTTCTTCCAAAACTTCAGCTCAAATTCATTTTTACTCAAACTCATTTTAAATCACACTCTCTCAATAAAATAAAATTACACGTAAATCAATTTTTTTAACTTTTAATCACATATTATGAAAAAGAAAAACAGCTTAAAACTGAACACAATCAAAATTTCACCCGTTTAAAACACATCTCAATTTCTGGCCCCGAGAATCAAAGAAAATCTCCCCAGTCCCCACCCTAATAATTCGTACATTTACCTAGGGGCGAACACAATTTAGTTTAGACATTTTATGACAAATTTTCAAACAAAATTACTTAAAGCGGTTTGAATTTTTTTTTAATGCAAACAAAACCACTTCAATTATTAAACCAAACCAATTCAAACAACTTTTTTCGATTTGACATGCATACATACACATATATATGTGTGTGCGCGCGCGCGCGCGTGAAATATCAAATATGATATTACTTTTTATAACTTTTTGTGAATCATCCAATATTTCTACCTTATCTAAATATTGATGAAACACTATAAGTTCCTCATTATTATACAACCATTTTTTATGGCAAATCACTGCATCAACCATATTTGGACTCAACGAATTTCGAAATAAATCATGAATCTAACCACTAGTAGAATGTAGATTCGAAAACAATTGTGTATATTTGAATAGCTAATACATTATTAGTAATTTGGGCGACAATATTGTATATATTTGCATTCAATTTTCACCGAAGTTATATGTCGAAAAACTCGTTAGTTAATCTTCAAAATAACCATTTATGTAATCCATCAAATCAATCTAGCAATTAATATTAAAATGTAGAAATTAAGTTAAATATTAATAATTAATTATGTGACCCGAACAGGAAATTAGACATAAATAAACAAAAAATGTGTTCACTAAAAATCTAAGGAAGCTCGGTACAAATTAGAACAAAAAAAACATAATTAACAATAAAATATAGCAAACAATTACCAAAAAATACGAAAACTTGAATAAACTGATCTAAAAATTTAGCCGAAATTCGAAAAAAAATGTGGGAGTTTGAATTAAAATCTAGATTTAATTATCTACTAAATTGTAATGGCAGTCGATGAATATGATTCAACAGTCCAATTTGATGGTTTGACATTCACTGATGGGTATTCGAATATGATTTAATTAATTGGGTTGAAAAATTGTCTATTTAGATATTGAATTTAATTAGGTTATGTCTAATATAGATGTATATTTGTAATTGAGATGCGTGTAGATATTTAAATTTAATATTTAAATTTATTTTGGGTAATTTCCTAACTATCGTTATGATTGTGCATAACGTCTATATTTTTTATTTTTTTAACATTTTTATCTTTAATTACATTTTTAATTGCGTCAAAAGGTTCCTTTCCTCCAATTTCATCAAACTTCTCCGTTGAGGGGAAAGGTATTTACAACTTATTACATTTTTTTTCTCCTTCTTCCTATCTGAACCCATTTTCTCCTCTGTTTTTTCTTCTGAAAAATAACATTTGGTTTCTTGTGTTCCTCGGCAGCTTGAGTGATTGAGTTTGATGATAAGAAGAAAATGCGTTTGAGTGATTGAGTCTGATCAGTGTTCACGCGATTTTTAGGGGCAATGAGGACTTGTTCTTGGACGAAAGTGAGGCAGCCGAAGATGGATTGCTCTCACTTGTTGGTGGGGAGCGGCCGAACTGATTCTTTCGATCTGATGGGGAAATGAATTGCTTCTTTTAGTTTGGATGTATTGTTGAATTGAGTTCAAGATTCAAGACTCATTTTTTACTTCCCTTTGATTTACATGTATTCTGAGGATTGTAATTTAACTGATTTATTTTCTACACAAATTTTAAAGATATTTGGTTGCTTATAATTGGGTTAGGGGAGCTGAGATCCTCATTTTTTGAGATTTATGCTTCTCTAATTTTCGAGGTGTTGTATCTGAGAAATGGGAGCGGCTAGCTACATAGGTAGAAGATCAACTCGAATCAGTGACCAATATTATTCTCTTCTTAATTCTTTATCAATCTATCTATGATTTGATGTTGCTTTTGTCAACTGGTATTCTTACAGCTTCATTTTGTAGTTTGATCCTTGTCAAACCCACCAAAAAAAGAGAGGAGAAAATGGGTTCAGATAGGAAGAAAGAGAAAAAATATATTATAAGACGAAAATACCCTTGAGAAGTTTGATGAAAATGGAGGAAAATGATCTTTTGAGCAATCATATGTTTAATTAAGGATGAAAATGTCAAAAAAATAAAAGTTAGAGACAATTTGCACAATAGTAACGTTATATGCTGATTACCTTTTTTTTTTGTTTTTTTAAACTACAGTTTGTAAAGATTGAAACTTAAACCAAATCACTTTGAAACAGTTTGGTTCGGTTCAAAACTAGAACATTAATGGATCAATGTGTACCCAAACCAACTGTTTCAAAAAAAGGGTTTCAATTCGGTTATGCAATTTGGCGATTTCATTGTTTAGCCCTACCTTCATCGATCTTCGTCTCCCTGAGAAATTCAAAAGCTATTTGTTCCGTGTTAATTTTGTTTCTCCTTTCGCGTCTGGAAATTTCCAGTGGAAAGATGTTCTCTTTGTAGTAAACAGGAGCTGGAACGCAGACGAAGCCTTAACTCCACAAAAGAGAACCCTATAGTTATGGGTTGTACATGATTACGTATTGTGTGCTTGTGTGTGTCTATGTGGAGGGGGCTAAGTTGAATATGCGTACTTTCGGAAGACAGGAATCTTATAGGAATTTATAAATATAGTCATCCCTAAAATCCCAATTCATCGTTTTGTGTTTTGCTTCTTGCTCTGTCATTTTTATTTATGTAAAATAGTTTTTCTATTCGATATTTGATTAACATAATCCTGTATTTTTAATGATTTTATTTATGTTATTTGGTTCTAGAGATAATCAACTAATTTCAAATAAGCTTGGTTGAGCTGGAAAATATTCTGTTTTATACTCTCGAAAATACCATAGGGTCCTATAGTCAAGATTCTTACGTTTGCAATATTGCATAACTAAGTGGATGTGCATTGTTTCATTTTGTTTTATAATTTAATTTTCAACCATGCTACATGTACATTATTTTTTATATTATGGTTGACATTTCACAAAGTGACTTAATCTACACCATTGATTTTGAATTTGAAAATTTCAATCACTGCAACCTCCACATGGGGGGGGGGGGGTGTCACTTTGGATACATCCAGCTTTATCCTTTAATTTTACGTGGTTAATGTGATATGTTGGTTAGTTCAGTTAGAAATGCTGCGGCTTGAAGAAGACGGCAGCATGCAGTCACAGTGGGGAAGGAAAGAAGAGAAGCATTGGTCCGGACCAAGCGCTTATGCAGAGTGCACATTAGTTAAATATCGAAATATAGATAAATATATATGAACTCAGACTACTCTTAACAAGGTTGACATTTTAAAGTGAAACCCCAAAGTTTTGATATGGTATTAGAGCTCATTAAGCCCTAAAGAGCGATTCGATCGGAAGAAGACTAAAAAAATTAGCATGCGATGTTTGCTCAAACAAGCACCATCTCATCGGGACATGTTAAGGGATAATCTCTCATTTAAATTACTTATCTTAATAAGGTTGACCTTTTAAGATCGAATCCAAGTCTTAATAAGTGGGTTAACTTTGATGATGCTGATGTTCCTCTTGATGGCAAGATGATGATTGATGAAGAACAATCTATACTGGAGGCTCAAACTTTAAAAGCTGTAGAAGAATTGAGGCTTGCAATTGCCTATCAATATGCTATGTTCTTTCGTTGTTTAGTCTATTTACAGTAATTTAAGTTTCTGCTTCCCGAAATGACGTCGTTGAGAGTGTTATCATCGAATTTTATATAAACTATAATTTTCAATTGTTTGCTACACAGAATATGTAAACATTTTGAAGGCTCCTTTAAAATATTATTGCACCATCAGGGGGTGGACCCAGCACCTGGCCAGCCCTCGCGGCCGCCCTGCTGGGTCCGCCAGGAGCTTCAGTCCCTAAAGCCAGCAGCGACAACCGGAAAATGGAGAAGAAGACTGGCAGGCAGAGTCTGCTGAACAAATGGGCAATTGGTTGGGCCGTTTTTAAAATGTGTTTGGTTTACTAAGTTGGGCCGTATTTAAAAAAAAAAAAAAGAAGCCCAAACCAAAAAATCCTAAACCAGTCCATTACACCACCCAGACCCAC
>CAIGRP010065202.1:0-10395 GCA_903798385.1 Fraxinus cuspidata | reverse complement strand
AACAAGTCTTAATAAAACATTTGGGTAGATACTATTATCAATTGTATCTACCTAAAACTCCGACATCATGAAACTGACAACTCTTTGTCTTCACACATCTTATATGTTAGCTTAACATATCTCTAAAATTTATCTTTTCGAGTGTACTCAACACAAAATAAATTTTAGTTAAATTAAACATATCATTTAGGAATATCTAATATTTTAGTGTCAAGCATATCCATAATAGATCAACCTTGAGTGTACTCAACAAGTTGAGATCAATTGAGGACTCTGATTTTTCACTATAATGATAGAAGTCGAATAATAAATTGACTTAATATTTTAACAAGTGATTTATCATGCAAATGTCTCATTGTAATATTATTTATATTTTATCATACATCTAGTATGCAAATAAATATACATATAATAGTGTGGATGATTATGAACTTTTACTAAATAGTCTTCCCAAGCCATAAGAAATACTAATTCGTGAGCTCCTAGGTACAACATTGAATCATATAATGCTCCATGTATATGGTTTTCTCCTCTTGTTGCANATTATGAACTTTTACTAAATAGTCTTCCCAAGCCATAAGAAATACTAATTCGTGAGCTCCTAGGTACAACATTGAATCATATAATGCTCCATGTATATGGTTTTCTCCTCTTGTTGCATCTTCAATTAGTACGGTTGCAACATACATTTTATACTAGTTGGCAAACGACCTAGAAGAATTGGACACGCAATCTCATAATAATAATAATAATAATAATAATAATAATAATAATAATAATAATAATAATAATAAAGAACTTGTAGGTCGAAAATTAATAAGAGCTCGTAGGCCCCTAAAACAACAATAAATGAAAAAATTAACTATTCAACACATACATATGATTAAGTCCATAATCATCCACGATTAAACATTCATCATATAAATGCACTCATATATAATATATAATATTATATGTGAATATATACAAACATATTTCAAGTTTCTATCAATTAATGTCGTCTAAACTAATTTAGAAAAATGGATTGAAATAATTAATTAATTAATTAAATTAGCGGGTTTATTTAATTAAAATCAAATTTGAAATAAATATCAAATTAGAGTCCAACTCTAAATCTAAAATTATAGTGCGGAACTATTTAATTAAAATCAAATTTTAATTAAATACTAAATTAGAGTAATTTCATTAAAATTTTATGGTGGGACAATTTAATTAAAATCAAATTTTAATTAAATGACAAATTAGAGCCCCTCTAATTCCAAAAATATATTCACGTGAGAAAATTTAACTAACATCAAATTAGTGTACAAATCTAGTTTTAATTGAATTACGTGAATTATTATTTTGATCCAATCGAAATCAATAAATCAAATTTCCTTTTAAATTATTATTATTAATTCACACTCGTCATTCCAAATTGATATTTAACAATGTGTCGGGCAATACATATAAAGAGTATATCACGTGGTATGAAAAACTAAACTTGTTTGTTTACTTTGAAACTTTTATTCAGTCATTAATATGATCCAATCAATTATGAGATATGAAATGTGTCAAATCTCGATTATAGATCATATCTTTCATCATACCATTTAGTCAATATAAGTTTTTGACTTATGAATATATCTTGACCAAGGAATTTGTTATCAATTTAACTGAACGAAATGTAGATTATAATCTCTTATTATCTAAGAGTAACGAATGTCACAAGTGAGAAATGTCACATGATAGTCTATCCGTAAAAACGATATTCGTATCTCGTTATTGCTTATGACGATGGATAATTTAAGATTTAGTCATATGTAATTTGTATCTCACAATTATAACTTCTTATGGTTAACTAGTTACCAAAACTTGAATCTACATATTTTATTATTTAATTTATTAGAATATTAATTTAATTTAATAATAGATATGTCATAAATAAATACATTAAACATATTAAAAGTATTTACTACCTAAATCGATTTGAATTAAGACATAACACTTAGATATATTAGGCTCACATATGAGATATGTTTAGGGTTGCTCGAGAAATATTACGAAAGAAATAGGTACATTGATCGTTGAGTTTCAACAAGTATCATCGTTATCGAGTTTATAAATGCTTCTTAGTAGCTAATGGCCTTACACTTAGTTAGGTTTAATTAATCATAATCAAAATCACTCGAATTGTGCTATACAATCAGAGTTAGTATGAATTGTAATGGAATTAAGTACTTAGTTCTTGTGGGAATGATACTTTACTTATACTTTATTGCTTGGCTAACGTACCATACATTTGTAGGATTATAGCGATCAAGTTTTTAGCCCTTTTGTTGGGACTATAATATTTATTTATGATTAGTTATTACAACTTTGATTTGAATTTTACGGCTTTACTTTTTATTTTTTATTATTTGTTACAACATTTTCTCTTTTTTCAAGCTCTTATATGCAAAGTTCAACACATGGTGATCTCGTTCCATTTTATCCCAAGATCGAACAAAAAATCAGGTTCTAACGAAGAGAACAAATATTTAAGCACATAAAAAATAGAAAAAAGAAATAATGGTCGAATTGTGGATGATGAAAATGTGATACTCATGGGAGAGTTAATGGCTCTATCGATAATAGAGAATTAGTCAGTATAGCTTATCCAGCATTCAAGCAAGCAAACTTTCACTTGAGGACGTGTGATCAATATTTTTAAAATGCACTGCAATTTTTGGCAGACCATGTCAATACAAACACTCATCTATTGATATTTTTGGATGTGTGCGAGTCTATTAAATATTCAGGCGTTGTGAGTGTTGCAATCCGTTTGAGGTTATTTCCATACACTTCGAGGGAATTGGCAAAAGAGTGGTTGAATTCATTCACACAACAGCATCACAACTTAGAACAGTTTGGCACAAAAGTTTGTGAATAAATTTTTACCTCCAAAGAAAATTGCCTGATTGAGAGACTATTTAACGCCCTGAATTCAAAAAAAAAAGTTAACTGTCAAGTAAACAACTCAAGATCTTATTAGAGTTTGAAATACTTAATAAATTATGGAAGAACTTAGTATTTTTTTTTTTTTTTGACAATATAGACTTAGAAAATTAAGGGAAAAATGACTTTGGAAAGACTTCAAGAACAATTCAGCGAGTGTCTGTTGCGCAAGGAGTTGCAAAATTTATTTCACCTAACAGAGAGAATAAATCATATATACGTATAACAAATCAAAAATTGGGGTACCGAAAATGATGTTTGAAGCACAAAAACGTTTTTCAAAGATAATTCCCGATTACCATTAGTTCAGAAAAAACACTATATTAAATTCTACATCGACATGAATTTATTTCCACACCATAGACAACTCAAAAATGGTCGTTTTTCAATTGGAATTATGCTGAAATTCAAATTATACAAATGGTAGTAATTTTTTTTATAGTAATGGCGGAATGCTGGATTTTATGAAATATAAATAGTCCCAAACTTGTAAAATGATACAAATTTCACTCTATACAAAGTAAAATAATGCGTCCAAAAAATAAAATATATTCTAACGAAAATCTGTGGCCCATGGCACGCTAATCCATTCGTCGCCGTTAATTTTCACCTAAAATTGTTAATGAGTACAATGAATTATACCCAACGAGATGGTTTTTTACTGCACAGTCAATTCAAACATGCATTATACATAAAATTCTCTTACCAACATTAATTGAGAATTACAACATCATGAAAATGATAATTAGAACAAACGTGCTAAATAACGTAAAGGTAAGTTTGTAATTGTTTCATAATATCTCCAAAACAAGTACTGAGCTAAGGTAATTAAATTAAATATATAGATAAATTTGAAAGGAAGTGGAAAATTCACTTATAGCACTTGACATCACACCTTAATGTTTTAAATTATGTAAAATATTACGTACAAGAAGTATTTTCCTAGAATTATCATTTGAAGTAATAAATGTATATCTCTAACTTGCTTGAAGACAGCTCCTAAAACCGTTGTAAAATTTTCGTTCTTGTCGTTTAATTAACTAGAAACTTTATGGATAATGTGTGTTTGTTGTAAATATCATATGGATTTAGGGGTTGAAATTTTTTTTTTTTTTTTTATTTTACGTACAAAAAGTAGACATGAAAGTTAAAAATATGCTAGTCGTGTCTATCATTTTTATACACATGCGTTACGGGGTGGGAGATTTGAGGAAGAAGATGAATAGTATTTTTAAATTTCTTCTCTCCTTTTTAAAATATTTGTGGAAAATGTAAAATTACAATTTTGTCCTTCTAAAATTGGTCAACTAATTCATTTTTTATTTTTCTGGTCAACTGACATTCTCCAACTGCAACGAATTGAAATGTTTGAAAATGTGGATTTCACAGATGAAATGTTAGAATCAAAAGTGCAACTCAATGAAGGGTTTGGGATGATTGCTGCCATTTTCTCTTTAATTAATAATATTCAAAACCACTCAAATTTTGATATTCGATTAGAGTTAGTATTAATTGAAATCGAATTAAGTATTTAATTCTCGTTAAAATGATATTTTATTCACTCTATTACTTGACTATAAATCTTACACTTTTGGGGTTGTGGTGATCACTCTCTCATACATATAACCCTTTTTTAATCCCATTTTTTGAGAATATGGATAACAATCGTTACAATCCAGATAAATAACCATTTTACTTCGGAAAATTGACATAGTTTGTAGTAGTTAAAATATGATTTTTAATAAATTTGTATAAAAATTAATGAAATATATAATTAATAAATTAATAAAAATTGTTAATCCCAAAACAATATATGATTAAAATTAATTGTTAACTTTAACTTAAATTTTTATCAACTAATTCACTAGAAGTACATGTAACCATTTCTAGTCCATTTTAACTATGCTTTTTGTACGTCCTGCTAGTATAAAGTAAAGATACTTTTAAATGAACTCAATTACAAACTTCTGAATGAGTTAAGGATCCAATGGAAATCCTTCACTCAAATTCGGTCGAGAAAGTCTCTTACATAAAAACTTCCATAGTTTGCACTCGAGTTAAGCAGCTTCTATTGCTGAAATCATTCACGGGCCATATGCATCAATATGCTATTACTGGTGATAAAAAAGCAACACCATGAATGAGCACAAGAATATTAACCATCAAAACAGGTGATCTTCGATCGATTCATATGCGGGTTTAACAGCATTACATTCAAACATTTTTTATCATATAAAACAAACCAGCACATCACAGCCAACCATTATAAAGGTTCTAAACGAAAAAAGACGTGAAAAGTGAAAAATCCATTAGCACGCAGACTAGAGATATAGACTAGATAAGAACCGCCTCCACCCATCATCAACTCAGCATAAGTAACTGCATAAAGTTTTATGCCTGCAGAAAGGAACGGATGTCAAAAACTGCTCAGCTAATAAAGTAATAAAATGGAGAGCAATTTGTAGCCAACCATCACAAGTGTTTATTTTTATGACAATTTAAGAACTAATGTGAGGTGCTACTTGCCTTGTTAGCAATGTTATTAGAGAGCCAATCAAGCCCCTCGTAAAGCCCCTCTCCAGATGTAGCACAGGTGCTCTGGATGTACCTTCAAGTGAGAGAATAAAAAGGAGTCAATAAAACATTTTAAAAAGCTGAAAGGCAAGGACCACCAAAATATCAAGATTAAGAATGTACCAGTGACGCTGCCTCAATGAGTGCAGGCCGAGCTTATCAGTTATTTCAGCGGCATTCATTGCATTAGGAAGATCTTGTTTGTTGGCAAATACAAGTAATACTGCATCTCTTAGCTCGTCCTGAAGCAAGCAGCCAACAAATTCCAGCCAACAGGTCAACATGACAATGTAAGCTCAAGAATATAACCACCTAGAACATCTATTGGCTTAAATGAAACCGCAATCGCAAAAGTGATTCAGGATCGTCTGATTACAAACTTGCCAAAGGTTCAAGTGTAATGACGTTTTCCTCTATTTTCCCACTCCTGTTAGGACCAATCCCATTATTACTTGGATAAAGAAACTTCTAATGCTTGTAATATACTGACTGTACTCTGTTTTTACAGCAAATTAACTTTCCTAAGTCGTTTGCAGATACATACAAAAAATGAATTCGACTCAGAAACCTAGTCTCACTTGAATGATGCTGGCACGTGCACGAATAAAATTAAAATAAGTAAATTTATTTTATGGGATATCATTTCAAACATACCTTATTCTATTTTCATTAATTCAAAACAAATGAAAAAACTAGGTAATTGTGCATTTTATATATCATCGAAGAAAGGGAGATAGTGAACTTCAAGAGTGATGTGCAAAGCAGCTACTTAACTAGTCAATTTCCTTATAATTTGGACTATTTCTTTGGGTTAATTAGAAAATTTCTGATAGTAGGGTATGAATAATTTATTATAAGTTGAGATACTTAAGATGGAATTTTGCTAGCTTCAGCTCTCTTTCAGTCTCGCATACACCTTGTGAACTCTCTCTCCCAGTATGATTATAATAAAGTTATCGTGATTTTACAAAAAAAGAAAAAAATAAAAATAAAAAAGGGGATTCGTCATTAGTTTTGTAAGATATATAATCTCATAAAAGCACATCTATCTTGGTTCTCCATCTCACATCATGCAGTGTATTGCATATTGTTGATGTCACTCCTCTAAACTAACTAGTAATGATTTTGGAGACAGCTTCTACTACAGTGTCCTAAGAAAAGAAAATAGAATTTAAGAAAAATATTTACTTATTCAAAGGCCCCTAGGTTAGAAAAACCTGCAATTTGTACTGAACTCCTTTCGTATCTGCTCACACCTATTATGAAAATGAGATTTATGATCTCTTTCCCAATTGTTTACTTGCAGTTGTGGAAATGACGAAACAAAAGATGACAGCGAAGCTCTTGAGAAGATATTTGATAAAGAAAGGTAA
Source organism: Fraxinus cuspidata (assembly GCA_903798385.1). Classification (NCBI taxonomy): domain Eukaryota; kingdom Viridiplantae; phylum Streptophyta; class Magnoliopsida; order Lamiales; family Oleaceae; genus Fraxinus; species Fraxinus cuspidata. Next base: position 3,472 of record CAIGRP010065202.1, on the reverse strand, counting down.
CAAAAAAGACTTCTGGCCCCTGTTTGGTGTAGCTTAAAATCTTGATAACAATCTAAGTCAAAGTCAATAATTAATTTTATGTACACAATTCATGAGACCGATAACTTTCCAGCCACACATTTTATCAACTATTATCAAAATCTACTAAAAATTCGAATTTTACCTACAACAAACACGGGCAAATAAGATTAACTTATTTTTTTCACTCCTCTTTCCGACAAAATCTTTGTCTTAGAAGTTAAAAGTCATATGAACAAAGTAGGACATGTTACCTCATTCAACATCCTATGCAATTCATCTCTTGCCTCCACCACACGGTCTCTGTCATTGCTATCCACCACAAATATGAGACCCTGTGTGTTTTGGAAGTAGTGCCTCCACAATGGACGGATCTGTGGAAGTAAGTGGATAAAATTGATTAATATGTGCATGAATATTCAATTAAGGAACATGAATCTTTCTACTGTGCTATGGACGGGAATAAACATCACGAGAGGCAGAATGTTTTATCACGTCATATACAATTTATAGAAATTTACTAATATAGATAACTAAATTGTAGCCATAGATCAATCATGGGACAAGTTAAGAACAAAATTTCCACCTTATCCTGACCCCCAACATCCCAAACGGTGAAGCTGATGTTCTTGTACTCAACAGTTTCCACATTGAAACCTGCAGAGCAATAGTAAGCCACCCAGGAAAGTAAATATTGGAGAGCAGCATTGAGTTCGAAACAAACAAAAGAAAATTGGATAAATTTCATTTTCACAAGTACATAACATATCAAAGCCAAGATTAAAGTATTTAAGAGTAATGGAGATATTAAGTTTGCATAATTAAGAGGCCATACCAATGGTGGGAATGGTAGTGACTATCTCTCCAAGCTTGAGCTTGTACAGGATGGTGGTCTTACCAGCTGCATCGAGACCAACCATCAGAATCCGCATCTCCTTCTTGGCAAAAAGCCGGCTGAACAACTTCGTGAATGTCAACCCCATTTCTCTTTCTTGCTTTTGACTCCTATATATAATCAGGAAATGGAGTGAATTTAGGTAAGCATATAAAGATATGCATTTATGTACATGATTTTCAGTCATTACATCAAACACTGTGGGGTTATAATCAACAGTATACACATACCATTTTTCAAATTCAACATAATTATAAATCACTATACCAACCCTAAAACAATTTCTCAAAAAGATGAAATAGTCTAGTGGCATTGATGTTCCTGTATACATGAGACACTGTGTGCGCCCTCCCAAATATAGACTTCTGATTTAGCCCATGTTTGGCGGGGATTAAAATTAGATTTTAGTAGGTTTTAATAAAAATTAATGAAACTGTGTGGTTGAAAAATTGTGGTCCAAAGTAATGTATGGTTAACATTAATTGTTAACTTTGATTAAGATTAAAATCAGAATTTCAATCTTCACCAAACAAGAGCTCAATAAAAGCTACAATAGTGCCTTTTTTCACTTCAAAATGCTACATTTCTAGTCCATGCTTTTGATCTCTATAAATTATCCTTCCCCAGAAATTTAAACCTAAACAAATTCAAATATGACATAAAATGCATATAAGATGCCTAAAATTTAAAACTGACAGCATCAAAAACCCAATTACTATAACAAAATTTTACCAGAGCAAATGGATCATAGATCAAAACTGTATAACCAAATCAAAATATAGACTACCATTAAACCCTTGCACAATTTCATAAAAAATTGAAAATTGAATTCTGCAATCTCAAATATACTGTTTTTAATCGAGCAGGTATACAATTACATTAAAAAAGGGAAATTTTCCACTGGATCGAAAAGGTTTGAATGCTAAATCTTGAGATCAGATCATAGAAAAAACCGTAAAAAAACTCAATTTCTCGTACCCTTGGTTCCGTAAATTTAACTCAAATATTCCAAAGCTGCTTTCATTATACAAACATTTCCAACTCAAAAAACAAAAACATAATGAAAATGTCACAAAAACACCTATATAGACATCAATAACCAGCAAACAAAACTCAAAATATCTAAACAAAAATATTAAATAAAAAAAATTACCTCTAGGTAAATCATATCGAATAGAACGTATATAGAGATTTTAGATATACCTGAAAAATTAGTTCGGACGCGAAGTTAAGAGAGAGAAATATGGAGCTGCCTGAGATATTGCGATCCCTAAATATTAATAAAGGTAGGATGAAAATTTATGAACCAGCGGACATTTATATTTTAGAGTGGAATTAGATCCTTGGTTATTTATATTTTATTTAGGGGAAAGTTCGTCTTGGTCCCTCACTTCAATTTTTATCCTATATAATTCAACTCCAAATTTTTTTTCTCGTTTTAACTATTTCGTCTTAATCGTGATCAAAGATAACGATTGAATGTGGAAAGCGAAACTTTTTGGTCAAAAAGAAAATTCAAATGAGTGAATTAAGAACTTAAATTTGACTTTATGCAATCCCGATACCTTTTTTTTAAGGCAAATTAACTGCTGATTAAGAAGAATTGAGCAGTGTAGGGTCAGCATTTTGTTGGTGATGAATGGATGGTTTTGGTTGTTGATTAATATGCCTTATTTTTTTTCTGTATTTATACTTAATTCTTTAAACAATTTAATACGGTACCTGATTCAGTTTTCTTGTTTTTCATCATTACGCTCCTTTCAATTTTATCCATTTGGTTCAATTCTTGATCATTTTACATTGTTTTGATTTCAGGAAAGTGTTGAGTGCTATTTTTATTAAAGCAAACAAGGCCATGGACAAAAATCGACAACAAAATTAGCCGTTCACCTTGCAAGGGGCCTTTGACCCGAGACCAACATGAAAAATGTGGCCAGTCTAGATACCATTATTCTGTGGGCACCCCAGGCCAGTTTAAGAGAGCATCATTCACCATTTACATTGATCCAAACTATGATTTTACAAACACAATGCTTTGATCAACAGAATATAAATGATCTGAAAGCTATACAATAAACATCGAAGAAAAGAAGACTGTACAGTTGTATTCTGTTTTACCACGAACCAAGCCAGCAGGAGCTTTTCAGCTACAAAAGTCCGAAAAATTAAAATTATCCAGTTTGACGATTTTCAAACAAGCACGGGGATGGCACTCACAGACTCGCGAGCCCATAAGATCCAGGATATAGGGTCCAGGAAGTGGAATTTATCTGAAGTCTTTATTCTGAGATAATTATATCCACACACTATAAAAGGGGGGTGGGCATATGTTCAGCTGACCTGTATTGCACCTCGAAGAGTCTTGTTAGCGCCAATACTGAGCCCAACGATGAATGGTTTCCACCATTTGTGGGAATAATGCACTGACACTCTCGTTGATAAGATCCTGGAAAAAATGTATTGACTCCTCATCGTCCAAGTCCAACCGGAACTTCTCTTGAAGCTACAGAAGGAAAGTTGAAGTTGGGTCTCCAAATGAATAAGAGTAAATTACGGCTT
>CAIGRP010065189.1:0-16055 GCA_903798385.1 Fraxinus cuspidata | reverse complement strand
CATGTTCTTGACAATAACCTAAAAGAGTGACCAGATTCCGGTGTTGAATAGATGAGAGATACCGTACCTGATAGAAATAAAATACACAAAAATCAGGAAAATTTACCATGCTAACATGGCCTGATAGAGAGGATTTGACTGATTCTTGGTAGATGTACTTATGGATTGACAAAAAGCTGAAAAACAGACCCAAATTTATTGAGAACAGGGTTAATTTTTGTTGTTTTTGCCAATGTACACAACATCTATATAGAACAGTTAGGCAATTACTAGGTGAAATAGGAAGGTATACACATCTGAATTTTGGCTTGGAAATCCATCTGTCAGTTACAATAGGTTCAAAGTATTTCTCGCTATAACATTTACAGTAGTAGTTTTCAGAAAAGGAAAAGGTCATATGCAAAAAAGAAAGATGACAAGAATGACAAAAACATCCAAATAATCTTTAAGAAGTACAGGTGGTTTCTGTCAAATATATGACAAAAGAAATAGAAAATGATTGCAATTTCAAATCCATTACAGAGAATTAGAATCAGAATATGTCCAATTTACCTGAGTAGGAGGTTGGGGAGTTTGTATTATTATGATGATAAGTGAAAAACGAGCAAATAACATTAGAATCTGAATATTGGATATCCAGCAATCGCAAGTAAATGAAATCCTATAATAACCTAAAGATTCTCCACAAAGATTTTCCATGCGCTGATACTGCAGTGTATCTCTTGTATCCCTCTTAAAAACCACTTTTGCACCCAAAAGTAAAAAGAGAGAAGATCAACATGTCGGATTTTAACTTCTACGTCGATATGTATTAGAAAAATGCAATCTATTTAGACTCCTGATTGCAATTATTTTTGTATCCCTACATTGATATGACGATCATGAGTCTAGGTGGGATTCATTGATATGCCATCTTAAATGTAGGGATATGCATTCCATTTAAAGATTGCATATCAATGAATGCCACTTAAATGTCACCTAGACTCACGATAATTAATGCTACCAAGACTGTTGGTCTAGATAGATAGCATTACTCTATGTTTTAATTCCAATCAATTCTGTAGATAAATAGGGAAATCACCTCATCAATGAACTCTTTACTAGGAGGAGCATGTCGCCTTTTTATTGCCACAAACATCCCATCATGAAGCAAGCCTTTGTACACCTCCCCAAATTTTCCTTGTCCTAACAAACTTTTATCACTGAAGTTTTTTGTGGCTAACGATAATTCTTCCATCTCAAAGCGCCTAGCACCTTGCATAGCCAATTCCATGCCTATGCTGCTTCCAACTGCTGTATATCAATATCATCCAACATTTACTTATTCTGAATGTGGGAGTACTCATTTAAATTTACCCAAAACCTAAAGTTACCTTGCACAGATTGATTGGAAGAACCTGTCTCAGAGGTTCTTGAAACACTCCGGTTATGGAAAAGGCAGTACCATAAAATTATAACAAGTATCCCTGCCAATGCCATGGCTCCTGCAGCACCTCCTAGAATTGCTGCAAGAGTCCTTGACATTTGGTCTGGGGTCCAACTTCAGATAGTGTTGAGTAGTTTTGAAAATATAGATTATCACGCATGGAACCTGAAATTCACAAATATGAAAGAAGATTAAAAAGAGAAACTCAGATGGGAAGAAAAATGGGGAAAGGCAGCATTTTCCACTAATGAAATTTGTTTTAGTTATAATGAAAATGCAATTAACAAGAGTACAAGAATGGGACCAGATCATACAAATTTTAACGGATAAATCATTTTAAGTTCAGGGAAAGTTTCTCTCATGCAATGCACATGCACATATTTATCTGAAATCCTAAACTGTATTATTTCTTATAGAGGCAAGGATGAATAAAAATTTCACAAAGCAGATTGCTCAGAATTAAAATTTGAACATGATGCAGAGATCAAAATTTTGCATGAAATCATAAGTTTCCCAGAACATGACGATCAATGAACAAGAATCATTAATGAACAAGAATCATTTCTAGGTTTTCTTAACAAATTTTCAAAAACAGATTCCAAGAGACATTTAACTTATAAAATACACAGGAGCTCGGCATTTGGAAAGGAGATATCAGAACTACAAATTGAAATTCAGGAACAATCTTATTGCTGGAATGCTCGATAGTATAGACTAATGTAGGCTTCAAAACTAATAAAGTGCAATAAAAAATGAAGTGGAACAACAGAAAACATAAACTAAAAACTAAAACTAGTGGACCTCACGGCAAAATAGTAGAAAGTGCAAAAAATCTGAATCTGTGCTGCAATTGAAGGAGAGAAACTCTTTCCTTATCAGATCAAGAAAATTACCAACATTCCAATTTCCACATTCAAATTCCCAATTCAAGAAAAATGATTTGCAGCGATCAAAACCCAAAAAAGCACAAACTGAATGATTGATTGATGGTGTTGCTTCAACAAATGAATCTTCAAATTCAAAGAGGCTCAATTCAATTTATATATTTTTTCAATCAAAATTGGGAATGGAAAATATCATAATGACAACAACATCAGCATCATCGATGGATGAAAACAGAGAAAATGCCGACAGAAAGGGACCCTGCGCCGACACATAATCAGGGGCTTATTAGATTCGGTCGGCTTCACCAAACCCTCTATATCCAATTTACAAAAATCACAAACAGAACCCAAACCCGAAAAATTAACAGCAATCAAATTGTTCCCACAAATTTTCCCAAAAAACCCACAAAGAATTTCACATATAAGACCAAAAATATGTACATTTACTCATATGGGCTGTTCCGAATCAGAGAGAAGAAGAGAGAATGAGAAAAGGGTGTTACAAGTTTGTATGTATGATTTGTTGGGTTTGTAAAGCAGTATCGAGAATGGGTTGTCTGGTTCTGCAACTTGGAAAGTTTTTACCTTTGGTGTGTCTCAGTCTTATTCTTGCTCCCTTACACCCCATTCTTCTAACTTTTGTCCTCCTCGTGTTCTCCAACAGATTCACCTCACATTTCATGCCACAGCTCCTACAATTTTACAGCCAAAAACAGAAACAATATAATACGCAGTAACTACAACATGTATATTGACTGCAGTTAATTTCTTTTACTGAAAAAGATTAAAGTTTGATTAACAAAAAACAAAGCATAATACAGACTCATTTTGCATATAAATAATAGGACTTACTGGCTACAAGTATTACATAATACATATATTATATGCAGGGATGTAAAGAAGCAAGTATATAATTACTAGTACAAATATTCTGTACTTTAATTAATATGACAATTATTTATTTAGTTAAGATGTCAACTCAAAAACTCTACATAATGTCAATCTGTACAAAAAAGAGAGCAATTTTCAATTTGATGTCCAAATTTAATTTGTGATAGCCCTTTCAATTTTATTATACATAGTAGTTCGGTTTGAGCGAATATCCTTTCATCAATTATTTTTGGGAGAAATTTTTAAAAAAAATTATTTTTCTTCCAATTCATTTTCAACTGTACGTTCTTTAAAAAAATTCATTTTTCACGTTTCCATATAATTTTTTTTTTCTTATAACCACATATTCTCCAATTTTTTTCTCTTCCAAATGATCTTAAATATTTTTTTTTAACTTGTAGACGATAGATTCTACAATAAAAAAATTGGATCAATCGTGCACCAGCAATCCTATGGAACTCAAAAAAGTAGAACAAGAAAGACAGACCATTAAAGATCTTAAGGGGAGATTGGTGTGGTACTGGTCAAAAACCCTCCAACAATCAAGTCCTAAGGCTTATCATCGAGAGGCTTATGTGTGCTAGACGGAAAGTTAAAATAATAGTTTAGAGTAGATAGAACATACATGAACGTCTAATTGACCATGAAATTTATTGGAGTGGAATAATCATATGACATGATTGGCGAGGATTCTTCGAGGTTTGTGGTTAATTAGATTTGAATTTGTTCGATTGAGATATGTGAACCATTTATAGATCACTCTTGCTTGACTTGGTCAAATCATAGCGTGATATATCTTGAATGCTTGAAGGTAGAATATCGAAAGTTTCGAATTGACTTGTGGGGTCTTGGACAATGATTCAGGTCAGTTGGCATTAACGAGTTAGGCTAAAGGTGGTGAGTCCGTTAAGTTGACCTATTAGTGGGCCTCATTTCATGACTTAGGCTATTTGGGCTAGTGAAATAATTTTTACCTCTGCAATTTGTCCTTCACTCTTTAATCAGAGTTCTGTTCGAATTACAGAGCAGTTCGAGTTCAGGGTTGATTAGACCCTTAGTTGAAAGCGTGTTTTGATCATAGGACAGACCATTTGATCGTATAGATTGTATGGTTGCTGTGGTCATGGGTGGAGACCGTTCAATCATTAAAGATTTAATGGGAGATTACTACACCGCTTGCTTAGTCTTGCGATTTTTGGTAATTATTGCACAATTTGAAAGTCGTGCGGGTACTTGGAAGATTACTGCAGGGTTTGTTGAGCTGTACAATTTTTAGCACCACATAGCTTGCAGCCGTGCGATATTTGGGAGATTACCGCTGAGCTTGTTGAGCCATGCAATTTTTTATCTAACCAACTTTTCTACCCTTTCGATTTTTGGTGCTGCATGACTCAAAAGCTATAGCAGGGTGGCAGCAAATGCCACTAAGTGGCTTTGTGGCATGTAGCATGCATGTACCAATCACAACTCGGTGAATCTGTCGAGTGGCGAATTTCTTTATTATTGTTATTATTTTTTTAGTTGCAAAATTATCGATTTGTCTAGATCGTGCTATATCTCGCTTGGAGTATTAGCCGACAGATAAATGTGTCAATCCAAATTGTTTAGTGCATATATTTGATTGATGATTTTGGATAAATTTTTGAGTCATTTCTCCACTTTGTTTTGGTGCACCTATTTTCACAATTTAAAGCTTCATTCTTCATTTCTCATATAGTTCGGGCAGATTTCAAGAAATTTTAGAGATTTAGGCGAGTCTCTTTCCTTTCTTTGAACTCTTGCTTTATTTTTTAAATATCCTTAACTGTTTAAATATCTTTCCAAATTCATGAGTGGTCGAATTATTTTTGATTCTGTGTTTCTGGAGTTTTGATCCATGATAAAGTGAAGTTACCAGTGAATAGTTGTTATAAACGATGAATTGGGGGTGGTTTTAGTGAGTTTTATACAAATTTCGTCCAAATTTTGGCCAAATGGAGGCCCAAGTAGATCTACCCTTTTGGATGACAACTCTTGGCTAAACAATCACACAAGTCTAAACTGTCCGGATAAACCAACACTAGCAGGGTTTATAGGTGATCTTGTGATATGTTCTTCTTAAGATGTTGATTCGAAAAGTATTTGCATTGATAGTGATCAGGCCAATCCGGATCTTGATGATGGAGATCCTAGACATAATTTTTTTGAACAGGGCCGTTTGAGCACGAATAATATTGTGTTACTAAGAAATTGACTTGACAAGAATACGAGATACCTATAGTATTCTAGCATCCATTCAACTGTGTCTACACGGCTGCACGAAAAGATGAATGTCTCGGTTCGACTTTCTTTTACAAGTTACCATTTAAAGCTAGCTTTTACTTCCTGATTTCTCAAATGGTCAAGATGACGTTTGGAGTAATTTGAAATTTCATGTCGGAGCAGCACAATATTACATTGGCACGCTGGAGCTATTGAACGGTTACTTCATAAGGGAATAATGATGGCAATAGGTTGAGCCGACTCGATGCATGTACCCATGAGTTCGGCTCCTCACTTTGACGAGTAGAGCTCATGAGTCAAGCTTAGTCGACTCGATGCATGTACCCATGAGTTCGGCTCATCACTTTGACGAACCGAGCTTGTGCTCAAAAGCCAAGCTTGAGTTTTTTTAAGGTGCCAAATGAATGTTACTTTTTTTTATGAGCCCACAAACCGCTCGAGATCTCGACGGGTGCTTGGCTCGCTGAACAAGCCTTGCCTTGGCTTGTGCTCAGGCTCATCCCAAAAAGAGCTCGAGCCGTTCATGGGCCGACCGACATCTACTCGGCCCTTTTGCCACCTCCACAAGGGAGCATGATTGTCAGAAAGATTGATGTTTCTTAAATGTGAAGAAAAATACTGATCGATTGATAGTGGGATACTTTTCTGGAAAACAAGGGCTGAAAGGGTCTTATTTTATTGGGTCGGTAATTTGGTTTGGTTGAAGGATTTTTTTCCTTTAGCTTGGTCACGTGGTGAGTCTTGTAGATTATTTCTTCGCAATATGTTTTATTGATTCGAGGTTCGTATTCCATTTTCTTACAAGTCTTTATGTTAATACGCAGGCGTCGAAAGCTTGTCTGTTAAAGATCTTATTTTGAGGATCTTAGTGATACCCAAAGATTAGAGATATTGTTAGTTTCTTTGTCCTCGCAGATCCTATCTTCGAGCATCTGGTGGGATTATAATTTAGTAAAACCAAGATGTATTCTTTCTGATTTTTTGAGACATCTGGTCCCTATTATGATGGTAAATGGAGGTTTTGAGATTAACAATAGTAACCTACTTTTGTGTGGCCCACTTAATCCAATTGATCGTAAGATTGTAAATCGAGTCATGTTAACGGTGATACAATCTTCGTGATGCTTTGGAGAGGAGAAAGGTAAAGAATAAAAAGTCTAAGAAGGGGTTCTCCTTCTATAGGGCAAGTTGACACTCTAACCTTACTAATGATGTTTCGAGTCAGACCGAGCTTTCTGATGTTTCTTCCCACTAGCCCATAAGAGAAGTCGTCAACGACTGTCACTGGTGGATGGTGATTCGACCATGCTTACTTTTTCATTCAATTCATCTGCGTTCTCTAACTCGGCACTTGGAGAAGGTCTTTTGTTTCCTAAAGACCGGACATGTTATGAGGAACTTAGTCAATTGAAGGTTGCTAGAACGCAATGGCTCAAATTTTCTAGGTAGAGTATTTTTCGTTTACCTCATTATAGATAACTCACTTGCTTAAACCTAACTTGTCTTTATTAACTTTAGGGATTGCAGGGTGCCATTTTTCAGAAGAATAAAGCCATTAGATAGGCTACAAGAGTGAGCTTAATGCAAGATGTGAATGTCTTTTTACGTGGGAAGTAAAAAATGTGAATACGGGGAAGAAACATGCTGACTGGCCTGCTAAAAATGCAATGGACAATTTAATTGGGATGGTTAGTAAAAAACTTGTGTTGGAGGATATCTTACAAGCTTGAAAGAATCTTCAGGTGCTTAGATTGCTTCTTTAGAAGATCGTTTGAAGAATTATCAGCTAGAGATTGAGATAGTCATCAGAGCTTTCCTTAAGAGTGATTACAAGAAAGGTAAACATGCTAGTTGGAATGTGGACAAAGCAATTGTTGAGTATGCTGAATTATGTCAAATGCTTGGTATGCACAATATGTTGGAAAATCAGCCCGAAGATGAGGCTGGGTCAGACGAGAGGGTCAAGGATGCCGATCATAGCGTTGTTGAGGATGGTCAGGCTTAAAATTCCATTGGTAGCATATTTTCCAAGTGTGCTTGTCGGCTAGTATTTCCTTTTGGACTTATGTATTAAGCATTTTGACATCTTATGTAGTATATATTTGTATGTATGAATTCAAACTTATGTATTTTGAAATTATGTAATATGTGAACTTATTGTGGTTGTGTGCTAGCTTTTGAAATTATGAACAAATAACAATATATAAACAAAAATCGAACTTATTGAAACAATTCTCAATTTAACCTTAAAAGATAAAATAAACTCACAAACACGTTTTTACAAAGGATTCGATTAGTTTGGTCCATTCGGCATGGTGGGTAATGTCATTTGTTGGCTTGAAGATTGCCTTAGTTTGAAAGTAATTGAGTTTTCATTTGGATTTGTTCGAAGGTGATAGTGGGGACAATTTTGTTCGAATGACTTGTGTCAACCATGTGGTCATCTTCATCTAAGCGGCTTGATTTGAGACTATCAATTAGTGTCTGATTCTTTTGGTATTTATGTAGGATCTTTATCCTCCAAAATTCAAGGTTCACAAATTCCAATTGATGAGGTATGTCTTGAATTCGATGAGTGACATTCTGTTCTAGATGGCAAATCTCCTAAGAACAGAGATAAGTTAGGATTATCGATCGTATTTCTGCCATCAGCTCTCTGATGATTGGTTAGTGTTGATCCTGACGGTGATAAATAATTAAAAAAGAAAATTTCGAAATAAGGAAAGAAAGGTGATCTTCTATGATGAAGGGGTAGCGAACTAGGTATCTTAATTTGGCTTCATTTGGACCATCCAGAACTTTGTCTACCAATTCTCCTAAATCCAAAGAGAGGTTAAACTCACGATGCCATTTCTGCCATCGGCTTTCTCATGCCTAAGTTAGTATGAACTTCGAATGAAAACGAAAATTCAAGAACTGAGAAGAGTTTAGAAAACTTAGAAATAATATTTTTGAAGATAGAAGACATTCGAGCTCTTGTTGATCTCTCTTCCATTCGAAGTATGTAGCTTGTAAGCTTTTTGCCCAACCACTTTCGTTATTAGGTATGGTCCTTCCCAATTTGCTCTAAGATTGCTTGCATTAGCCTTTGGTGTTCTAGAACACTCTTCCTAATACGCACTCGTCTTCTTTGAAGGTTCTAAATACTACTTGTGGGGTTGAAATGTTGGGTAATCTTTTGTTGATATGCGGTTGTACGAATCAATGTTCTCTATTTTTATTCATCCGCTAAATCAAACTCATGGCACAATTCAACTTTATTTTGATCATTGGTTGTCCATTTGTACCGAAAGTTTGGTGTACTTTTTCCACTAGCATGACTACTTCTATGTGTGAGCTAAAGAGAATGGGGTTTCGTCGGTTGGTGTCAAAAGGTGGTGCAGTAGGACCAAAGGACTCAATGAAGCTCATTTACCCATTTTCCTTGGCTTCAGATATTTTTTTCTTTAATGTCTTTGTGATAGTCTTGTTGGAAGATTTGGCCTAGCAGTTGAATTTGGGATGCCACGAAGTGGAAAAGTTCAGCTCGATGTTCCATTCTTTACAGAAATTTAAAATTCAAGCTTATGAATTGTGAGACATTGTTGGTGATTATTTCTTTTGGATCTCCAAACTTGTAAATTACATTCTTCTAGATGAATTAGATAACTTCATGACCACGTCCCTATGAGAATGCCTCAAGTTTAATCTACTTCATGAAATATTCTGTAAGTGCTAGTATAAAGATTTATTATCCTGAAGCAGTTGAAAGTTTTCCAACAATTTTCATGCCCCACTTCATGAATGACAAAGGTGAAAGAATGGGGTGAGCCGTTTTGTTGGGAGGTGTGAAGCATGAGCGAACTTTTGACATTGGTCACATTTTTTGACATGGTTAATAAACTTGACCCGTATTGTTGGCCAATAGTATCTAGCTAGCGACACATTCTCCTTCATAAAATTCGGCCAAGATATATTTGATCTCAGTGTTGCCAATGAAACGGAGATAAGGTCCAAATAATGATTTTTTTATACAAATTGCCATCTATAACATAGAATCTAGTAGCCTTAGCCTTGGTTCATTGAACTTCATTCTTGTATGTGACAATTTGTCATTTTGGAGATATTTATCAATTGAGGTCATCCAGAATTTCTATTCTATTGAATGGAGAATTTTGGTTTCGGTTGTTTTTCAAATCGCTGGCCATTGCAAGTAAGCCAACCGGATGACCTTGCTTACATATGCTTGGGTCTTTTCGGTCCATGAAACTTGAATAATTTGGAACTCATTGAACTAGCCGCAGAGCAGCATGATCAATTTTAGGTAAGATTTCATCTTTATGTCCTTGTCTATGAAGGTGCTTTGGAGATGGTTTACACTGAGCTGAGAGTCAATGCAGACATTTTTTCGAGTGAATCATATTTCCTTTGCTAAGTTTAGTTCAGCAATGAGTACATCGTATTTTGCCTCATTGTTAGTTACCTTAAATTCACACCTGACTGCTTGTTCTATCTGATCACCCTCCGGTGATGTTAAGATGATGCCGAGGCCTGTACATTGATGTTTGCTTGATTCATCCATCTAGAGTAGCATGTGCCTAACATTAGTCCGTCCATCAAGCAAAAAAGTTCGTTTTAGGCTAGAACCTAAGAGTCGAGAGTGAAATCGACGATGAAATCTGCAAGTACATGGGATTTTATGACTATGTGGAGTGCAAAAGAAACATCATATTCACTTAGTTCTACATCCCATTTGGTTAGTCATCCCGAAAATTCTAGTTTGTGAAGTATCTGCTTCAGTGGGAATGAGGTCAAGACAACTACAGAGTGGCTCTAAAAGTAAGATCTTAGCTTTCGAACTGCACTAATGAGTGAGAAAGTAAATTTCTCCAATTGGTTATAGTGGGTCTCTACATCCAATAATGCCCTGCGACAAAGTAAATGGAGAGCTGCTTTCCTTTTTCTTTGTGAACTAGGACTGTAATGACAATCGTCTCTAATACCACCAAGTACATGTAGAGTTGTTCACCGTCCTTTGGTTTAGACAAGTACAGAAGCAAAGTTAAGTATTGTTTGAGTTGCCAAAGTGCTTCTTCATATGCCAGAGTCCATTTAAAAGTTTTTTCCTCAATATGTTGTATAACTTCTAGCATTTCTCAAAAGATTGGTAGGTGATCTGTTAAGAACTGCAAGTCTTCCAGTAAGCTTTTAAGCTATCTTAATACAAGTTGGAGATGAAATATAATGATTGACTAGATTTAAATCGAGTTCGGCTCAATCCTCCTCTGGTTTATCAAGTAACCTAGGAACTTGCTAGAAGATGCTTTGAATGAACACTGGGATGTATTGAGTTTCATGTTCTTTTATTCAGCACTGAAATATAATAGTATTGTTGTCCATTGTATAATGCTTTCTTCTGAAATCCTCATGGCCTTAACAATTTCCAAGAAAAGTATTTTGGCACTACTACCATTGTCTATCAAGATGTGCTTGATCAAGCAATAAGCAATGTTTAGTGATATAACTAGAGCGTTATGGTGTGGATTGAGTAGCTGCGTAGCCTCTGTGGTTGTAAAGCTCATGATCTTTTGTGAGTCTAGCTTGTTTACTTAGTTTAGATTATGGCATGGATGAGTTGTCCAATGCGAATGTCTACATTCTGATGCCCTTGTTATACCACTAACTTTTGACCCACAGGTGATGCAGTTAATAATTCTATCATGCGTTGGGGAGGCCATAGGGATCATGTAGCTATTGTTGTCGTGTGGCAATATTCTCTTTTCGCTTTTTTCAGAATGTTTGTGAGATGCCCCAATTTCAATAGCTTTGCTACTTCCAACCTTAGTACAATGCAATCTTTTGTCCGGTGGCCATGGTTTGTGTGAAACTCACACTACTTACTCTTGTCACGTTGGTCACTAGAACTTCTTATCTTTCTGGGCCAAACTGTATTACCCATCCCCTTGAGCACCCTAGTGCTAGTTCTATTGGCTCAGTTTGTATTAGAGGTCTTCAAATCTTGGCCGGAAACAAGTGTTTTATATAACTAAATGATGGATACCTCAAACTATGATTCCATTGCCAAATTTGTCTTTCCTTGACACTAGTCGTGTAACGTCACATGCCCATTTCTCGTAATTACCATGACTATTTAGATTATGTATTCATGTTACATCTAGTGTTATTTAATAAATTTATTATTCTTGTGGACAGTTATATTTTATAGAGGAATGTGCACAATATAGTCAAAATACATATTAAACTTAATTAAACTTTATTGCTATATGCACATGATTTTATTAAATTTGGAATAAATTATAACTTAATGCATTGATTTTTTGTTATAATTTAATTATTTGTCATTTCCTTTTTGTACGTAGAACAACCAAAAGTATTCACTTCCATATAAGTCAATTTATTAATTGAATTGATAAATTGACATCAAATTGGTAATTTAAATAAATTAATGGAAACCAACCGTGATTTTCTGTATTCTTTCATATGATTAAGATAAATGAATGCCCCAAATGGAAATTTGACTTAATTTAGACAACCCAATGCGGAAGGCATTTTTAACGTTTGTCACCATTTACCATTGTATTGTTTTCAAATGAAAATCAATGGTCATCTCTTCAATGAATTATGCAAAACGACCCTCCTCTTTCCACATCTATGATTGTATTATACTTCTTCCAATATAAAGCCGAAAACGAATTTAAGGAGCATGAGTTGTGCAAAGAGAAAAGATATGTATATGCATTTGCTCGTTTCTCAGAAGTAGTGAGGTGAGTTTCTTTGAATTGTTTT
This sequence comes from Fraxinus cuspidata, assembly GCA_903798385.1. Taxonomy (NCBI): domain Eukaryota; kingdom Viridiplantae; phylum Streptophyta; class Magnoliopsida; order Lamiales; family Oleaceae; genus Fraxinus; species Fraxinus cuspidata. The sequence goes on along the minus strand of CAIGRP010065189.1, from coordinate 3,806 downwards.
ATTATATACTTTTATAATATTGTCAATATGTAAATATATGTATACATGTATCATGAGTCATTTATATAAAATGAAAATAGGCCTTGATGCTTATATAATTCATGTCCATAGTAATTGGAATGATTACTTTAGTAGTTTATATTCTACTTGAGTTTGATTTGAGCAAGAACATTATTTCAAGCTATTAAATGTTTGGTCATACAACGTGCTTATAGCAAGGGACATCTTTTATATGTTTTCCTTATTTCTATTATTCCTATGTTAACATTAATCTTGATCCTAATAAAGGATTTAACATTTGGCTCGTTTTAAGCTAGTGTTAATCAAACTAATAGCCCCTTTGCAATTATTAATCATAACTAAGAGAAAAGATGAAGTTGGCTAACAAAAAAAATTAATTATTTATTCCTTACTGATTTTGTGACTTTAGTCAGTCATATATGGTCAAGTAAGTTTAGCATTAATTATTTAGATTACTTTTATCATAGGTTGATGTCTATTGATAATGTTGTCTCCTTCACAATTAATTAATACATCCTATAGGTTCCACAAATATATGTAGTTGATGCGGTCATTTAATATAACAATAATAAGTAACAACTATGTACAAGTCTTTTTTATCAATCACAATGGACTAGGACTTTTGACACGTTAATTTCGTGGGCAATAGGGACATCTTCAATTGTAATTATAGGAGTAGACTTTTAAGGATTCCACGTAAGTAAACATCCCTTCGTTTTCACGCGTATGTCATATGCTTAAATGTATAAATGTGGTATTTTATTTGCCCTTATATTAATATGATATTTGATTATTATGTTTTATATTATTAATGTTTCTCGTTACATATTTATAGATGTCAATGCATCCATAAGTATACATGAAGTCTCAAGAAATAAAAGTTTTCAAATGTCAATGAGTCAGAAATGTTTTCAAAGATATATATCCCAAATGTTTTGTTACGAAGTGCATGTCTGTGCCATAAAGGGTGGGAGTAGGAAATGGGGCGTGGGAGATCAACGCACCCGACCAATGTTCAATGACAATGTTAATGTTAACCGCTTTGTGGTACTACGGATAGGATTCGACCGGGTTCCAAATAATAATTGTCCACTCCATTCTGATTGGATAGACGATACACCAAGTGAGCTCACAGCGACAATGTTAACTTTTTATTTTTTAAAGAAATGAAAGAAAATGGAATACATAATGAACTTTTTATTTTACAGTAATTCATATGTATATCATGAGCATACGTATGCATGAGGTTTGCTTACTGAGTGTTAGCTTATCATATGTTATCCCTCCCTAATTTCAGATGATGAAGGCATGATCATTTGAGATGATGACTTGTGATAACGCGGACTCAGTACTATCATATTTAAATGTTGAATTCGTTTTTTTATAATTAAAGTTAACATTCAATTTAATTATTCTATATTTTATTAAATACAAATTATTTTAAAATAATAGGTCTTTAATATTTATTTTGTTAAAGGAAAATTTAATCATTGTCCACATTTATGATTTTTTGTAACGACCTGAGTCTCGTGTTAAAGATCTCTTACGTATTGTCCGTTTTGGGAGAGTCTAAACACATCTTATCCCTCACGACTTTCTGTCTCGTCCCTAGAATTCGAATTCAAGACATCTGTCTTATTAGAAACTTAAATTGAATTCTAATACTCATTGGACAATTGCCCAATTAGTATCAATATTCAACCTAAGTCATTCGTAAAGCGGGGGTCTTGACTCCGAATCCTGGAATGTGATAAAAATATAAGAGGGGTAAAATGGGTTCAGAATCTCCCAAAGCGAACAGTACGTAAGTTAACAATTTAGGCAAAGAGATCGGGCCGTTACATAAAAAAATGCGTTTTTTTTTTATGACGACTCGAGTCTCATGCCCAATCCATTATATCATACAAACTAGTTATCTAATTGGTATCAGAATTCAACTTAAGTCACTCATAAGGGAGATGCTTCAATTCAAATTTTGGGGGCGCGACAAAAATTCGTGAGAATAAGATGGGTTCATGCTTTTTCAAAGTGGACAGTATGTAAGTGATTCAACTTATGTGCATAAGTTTTGGGTTCGAATTCTAGAGACGTGATAGAAATCTGTGAAATATAGATGAGCTCAGGCTTTCCAAAATTGACAGTACGTATGATATAACAAATCTGGTAAGAGGAATGGGACATTACAATAAAGCTACAATTCCAACCCCTATAACTAGATGCGTAGTCCCATTAGCATTAGAAATACTAGTTTGTATCGGTTGACTAATCTTGATAAAGTTATTTGAATTGAATGTCATGTGGTTAATTTTGTCATGGCAATGGGCCGAGTTGAGCTGGCTCAGCCCTTAAACCCACGAGCTCGGCTTGAGCTCGTGAGAACGAGCCACGAGCTCGCGAGCCGAGCCGGCTCATGGCTTGTTTGCTCGTGGGCGAGCTCGGCTTGGCCCACGAGCTCGTGAGCTCACGAGCCGAGCCGAGAGTCCACGAGCTTTTTGAAATTTTTTATTACTTTTTCACCTTTTTTTTAATTTTTCACGTGCCCACGAGCCACTCGCGAGCTCGACGAGCCCAGCAAGGCTGGGCTCGTGTTTTTACGAGCCGAGCGGCCAAGCTGCTCAGCCCGTTTGCTTGCTCGGCTCGTGAAAACATGAGCCGGCGGCCAAGTTGCTCAGCCCGTTTGCCATCTGTAGATTAGTTGCACCTGAGTAGATTATCCAGCCACTGTAATCATTCAAGTTGGAACTATGAAATGCATAACTACAATTACCTTGACTATTGACAGTATTTAAATCATTTAAAGGTTTTACTCGTGACATAAAAGATAATTGTGGTTCTCCATTTACCATGGTAGCCTGACCCGAACTTCTGTTGGCAGAAGCTTCACATTGTTTCCGTGTCTTGAGTCCATTCCCCATTTTGGGGACCCATTTAGCTTGAAGTAAGTTTCAAGAGTATTTTTTATGTTCCTACAACGAGTAGAACCCCCTCATTCCAACTGTACTTTAGCCTTTGAGTTTGTATTTGACTCTCCACCACCTGTAAAGGAAGACCAAATTTTGGATAAGTGGGATATTTGGAGAGGAGGAGTTTGTTACTGCCCTATTTTAACTCCTTTGGAAGCTATGGCGTTCTATGTCTGTTATCATTACCGCCTTCTTAATCATCCTCTCTACGAACATAAGCTATATATGCCTGCTCTACCGTAGGAAATGGTTTCATTTGGAGCATATCACTTCGAATCTTACCAAGTTGATCGTCTAATCCATCAAGAAAAATATACACCATCTTCCCATAGGATTAAATTATACTTTCACCGGGTTAGGACGGTGGAAATCAATCTCTCCACGAGCATTGAAGATTATTGTAAAAATTTTCAATTGCCTTGCAGATTGTTTCATTCTTTTTACACGCTTTTTTATATCATATACTTGGGAAGCGTCAGTCCCATCAAAATAAGTAGTAGCAACTGAATTCCATACCTCTTTTGCAGTTTAAAAGCAGATGAAATTGCCTATCAAGGAAGGATCCATGGAGTTGATCAGCCACCCTTTTGCAATTGCATTTTCGGTTCTCCATTTTCCGAAAGTTAGGTCTATTGATTGAGATTCTGGAAGTTCTCCATTGATCTATAGAATTTTGTCTTTCCTAGGTATATATTGTTGTAAAAAATACGGCTAACCCAATCAAAAGAATGCAGAAAATAAAATGAATAAAAAAAAAATAAATGTAGAAGATGAAGCGAGGTATGCCAAAGCAAATCTCCTTAAAACAGATTTCGCCCCCCA
>CAIGRP010065188.1:25000-28510 GCA_903798385.1 Fraxinus cuspidata | reverse complement strand
TTACAATCTTCATCATTCTATCTAAAAAGTCCTCTACAACCTCAGTGTCCTTCATCTTTAAAGTTTCAAACTCTCTTCTGAGATGAAGTACTTGCATCTGCCTTGTTCTTTCATTCCCTTGATATTCTTCTTTCAAAACATCCCAAGCCTCTTTTACAGTCTCATGAGTCATGATTCTTGTGAAGATAACATCTGAAATGACAGACTGAATGCAAGAGAGTGCATTGAACTTTTTTGCTACGTCTTCACTATGCTGCTTAATCTGAGCCATTGTTGGATTCGCTCTCAAGGGATCCCAAAAATCATAAGCTTTGAAATAAGCCTTCATCTTTGCAGCCCAGAAATTATAGTTTTCACCGGTGAAGGTAGAGGGTAATGGTACTGAAAAACCATTTGAAGCCATTTTTCTTTCCTGTCGTTTGGAATATAACTTTGCTGATGTTTTCCTTTGTTGCGACGCTTGTTCTTCTTCTTCTTCCCTTCTTATAGTTCCCCTTTCGAAGATCAATTTAGCTCTGATACCATGAAAGAGTTTTGATTCAAAGAGTTGGACTTACCAAATTTGCAAGGAGCTTACCGATTTTGTGAGGGCTTACCGGATTTTACACAACTTACGGTTTTGAAAAAGTAACCGTATTTGCACACAACTTACCAAATTTACACTAAGCTCATTGTATTTGCTTAATGCTTACCGGATTCGTCAGAGAAAGCAAACTACTCTGTTTTTTGAAGAAGGAGGAAATGAAGAAAGAAGCTTACTTTTCATTACTTGCTGAATATATAACTTACAAAATACATGATTTTCAACAACATCCTACCTACTTCAATCTATCAAAGTTGAAAAACAATACAAAGTACATAGCTTACAAAAGTTTTAAACTACCAACTATTAAACATAAATCACATGACTTAAAATACAAAATTAAACAAACATTTATCTTACTCCAATTTATCAAAGTTGACAACCATACTTAGACAACTTTACAAAAGCTTTAACTACCAACTATTGTACATAAATTACATGACTTATAATACAAAATTAAACAAACATTTATCAAGGAATGTGACAACCAAAATGTCATGCTACACTCAATAGGAACTCTGAAAACATGAAACACGGTATGGATATGGATTGCTCTACTTCATGACAACATTACTGAGAAGATGGCATCTCATTTAGGAACGAATCTTGGAAATATTCACCTGTGGATTTAAATGTCAAAAATGCTACGAGTCCTTTCAAATTCTTATGTTTAATTTCAATAAAATAATAGAGTACAAATCACATTGAGGGTGGCGGTGATTGTAAGGGTTTATGGTTCATGGAATCCCATCTTATAACTTTTGGTCTATAGAATTAATTATTGAATTGCGAGAAGGTTGATGTTATATGTAATGGATATGAATATAGTATTTTTCTTTAAATTCTGAAATTGTATTAGGGATGAATTTAGAGTGTGATGAATATATAAAACAGTGAAGTTGCGACGGCAGGTTACAACATGGATAACATAATTTAATTTTTAATTTATAAACTTTAAAACATCTTTTGTAGATCTTACAAAATATGATTACCGAGTGCTTCGACCAACATCTTCCCTGTCAATCTTAAACCTGAAGGTTTAGATTTAACTTGAGTGAGTATAATAATATTCCACAAGACTCGTTGAAATATTGTCTGCCTCACTAATTTGGGTTGACGGTTGTATGTTGGCTTGTATTATTAAAAACGTGTTTGTGCAAATGCGTTTTTGGCATAAGTTCTTGATGCAATCTGACCTTACAGGTGGTGAAACATTTAGCGTTGGATCTGTGATTTTTGGGCAGTAGAAAATGGCTCTTTTTAAGGTTTCCGTCTCTTGGTGTTTTCTTTCAATCTGTTCTTCTTTCTTTACGCAATCTTGAGTGAATTCTTGTGATGGAGTGTATATTGTGAGTTTGGATGTTAGGTCCCAGCCAAAGCTCCTGAAATAAAGATAAATTGCACTCTTCGGGTGAGAACAGACCACAAGGTTTCTGATAATTTTCTAATATCTTTTATTCATTGAAAGAGAATTTAAATACATATATTTTCTAACCACTCTTCCTAAACTTATGACCACCACTATCGTGCATAAACATAGTGCATAAACAGAAATTAAATCATGAAGCAGAAATAACAAACTTTCAGAAGAATAGGACTTCGCAAAAAATAAGGACTCCAACTAACAATAAGACTCTTAACAACAAATGACTTCTTTTCTGGACATTTTAGCCTTGGACTAAGTCCAAGTATTTCTGATTTGGGCGAGACACACGCTGGGATCTTCTTGGTTTATCAATACACCCCACTTTTATTGGAACCTTGTCCTCAAGGTTCAAATCAGGGAACTTATCTTGTAACTCTACTGCATTCTCCCAAGTGCATCTTCAATGGGAAGACGTTTCCATTTGACCAAGGTTTCTTCAAAAAATTTCCCCCTTTTTAATCCAACGAGTATCTATGATTTCCTCAGGTTCTATGATGATGGCACCATTATCGTTGAGAGGTGGCAAAGTAGGACAACTTGCACTTGAATCACCAATCTTCTTCTTCAACAAAGAAACATGAAATACCGGAAGGATGCAAGAACCTGCAGGAAGTTGGAGTTGATATGCTACCTTGCCAATGTGTTTCACAATTGCAAAGGGCCCATAAAACCTGTGAGCCAGTTTCTAAGAGGCTCGTTTGAACACGGTTTGCTGACGATAAGGGTGCAGTTTAAGGAAAACAAGGTCACCGTTATTGAATTCAATGTCATGCCGATTTGAATCGGCCATTTATATCATCCGGTTGGAAGCTTGATGTAAGTTGAGCTTGAGCTGAGTGAGAAGATCATTGTGTGAAGCCGAGTTCTGGTCGACCTCACTAATAGGAGAAGAGCCCAACTGATAGTGTGGAATAATGGGGGGACGACCATACAGAGCTTGAAAAGGTGACATTTCGGTCGAAGCATGGTAGGCTGTATTATACAAAAACTCTGCCCAGGGAAGAAAAGAATACCATTTTCGTGGTTGCTGGTGAACCAAACAGCGCAGATATTGTTCAACACAACGATTGACGACTTCAGACAGACCATCAGTTTGTGTGCCGGACAATTTAAAGAATTCACGCCAAGAGTTGCTTATGAAAATTGGATCACGGTCGCTTATGATTGAGCTGGGCATGCCGTGCAATTTACTATGCCATCGACAAATTTTTGGCTACCATCTTGGCAGAAAGAGGGTGAGTTAAGGCCAAGAAGTGAGCTGATTTGCTAAGGCAGTTGACTACCACAAGGATTGTGTTCTTGCCTTGGGATAGATGTAGTCCTTCGATGAAATCCATGGTGATGTCGTCCCATACTTGATAAGGCATTAAGAGTTGGGGAGCCTGTCACGTGGGAGAGAGGCATCGACTGCTGAATTTTCTCTTCCAGGTTTATAAAGTATCTCATAATCATAGCCAAGCAGCTTTGTAACCCATTTTTGCTGCTCTGGGGTGACCATACG
>CAIGRP010065188.1:0-20000 GCA_903798385.1 Fraxinus cuspidata | reverse complement strand
TCGGATCATATTGACGAAATGATTATAGTTTCATGGTAAACAAACAAATTTGGATTTTGTCACATCACGTTACATTTCCCGTCACATGTATTTCCCTAACACACTGCTAGATGTCAATCTGAGACGATGAATGTGAATTAGTGATAAATTAAAAGGGTGTTTTAATTTATTGATTTTGATTAGATCAAAATAATAATTCACGTCATTAGGTATCGTGATTGGGAACCTAATGGGTCACGCGCAAAAAAGAACCAGAAGAATGAGATTTACCAATTAATTAATTGATAAGTATTGGACAATTAATTAATTAGATTGCTTATTAATATAACCGAATTAATTAATTTGATTATTTCATTCATGGATCAAATTTAATTAATTTGATTAATCAAACATTGGATCGGGTCAAGTTTAAGAGACGGGCCAAGCCCACTTGGGCTTATATTAATAGACTACTAGGGTTTGAAAACTGTAAGAAATAATTCATTATTCTTACTAGTACAAGAAAAGAAAAATCCTAGTCGTCATTCTTATTCTCTGTGTGGATTACCGTTGGAAGCTGGACAGTTAGACAGCTTGGATTACAAATCGTGATCATTCGAGTTCAAGAAAAGTGAAGGAGTTGGTGGAATTCATCAAAGATATAATTCTTATCACGATTTCTATCTAAACACAAAGCAAATCCTGATGGAAATTAAAAGCTGTTGTACTTTTTGCTGTACATGAATAAGTATCTTCCCAACACACAATATGTTAGACTTCATTCTATAAATGAAGAATAATTTCTCATTGATTTGAATGAATATACATCAGCCCTTTATAGTACAAATACGATTCGTTTATAATAGGAAGCCAAGCTAATTTAGGAATGAAAATAACTATTATAGGAATGGAATAATTACAATATAATTAATAAGGAAAAATATCTCTAAATTTTTTAATTTACAGTGACACACCCCACCCCTACTAATGCTAGTGGACCCAAAGTGTGACGCATGCCGATGATAAATTCCAACTAAAAGTTAGACCCACCATCAAGGCTATTGTAATATGCAACTTTTATAAATTATTTTTAGTAAAAGTTCGGCATTATCTTCACTATAAATAGGACTAACCGACTTATAATTCACTATGCATAATTCCCAACAATAATACAACTTAATAGAGATAACCCAAATTCTCAACTTTTACTATAAAAATAATATGAAATGTACATATAGATGCAAAAATACAGTGAGCCCCACAATTATCTGCAAATGATGCAAAATCACATCCAAAATGAACATGTGATCCAAAACACTGACTGCATGTTATATGAAATGAGTCAGACTAACGGACTTTGCCATGTGGCTCAAATCCAAAAGATGCCCAGAACTCAATTGCTACTTGATAAGAAAAATCGTGGAAAATATATAAGTTGATAACTCAGTGAGTGGAAATGTTTGAAAGTAATTATATTTCTCATTTATACATTTTTTGCGAAAAACCAATTGAAATCATTTAAGAGTTCACATCGTAACAATATAAAATAATAATCAAAACATGAGACACTTCATAACTCTGAAAAGGAAAATTCTATTTGTACATAATATTTTACTTAATTGGTGCCATAATGGACAAATGACGGCCTCCTATTGGGGGGCACACCCATTAGGTAAATGGTTATGTACTTGTAGCATAACCCCTCTATAAAATATCACCTCATAGTCATGATATAATTATCAATTCAAATCCATATCATCATTTCATCCCATCACATGTAACCAACCAGAAATGTACCCTCTGACTAAAATCTATAATTCACCCCTCGGGCTAAACACTTTCGCCATGGGCCTTTGGCCCATTCGTGAATGAAAGTTGTCTAAAAAATCTATAATCCATCCATCGGGCTAAACACTTTTGCCACGGGCCTTTGGCCCCTCCGTGAACGAAAGTTTTATATAATCAGGGATACTATCTAGTCGATCCCAATATCATATGTCTCACATACCAATTCACAAGTAATACAATCTTTGAATTCCACATATATCATAGTGAAAGAACATTTCCATGTTAGTCAAGTAATTAAAAAAATACTTCACATATTCGCACGTAATATAAAAATGTAAGTACTTTATGAATTTTTTAAAACATATAAATTTTTCCACTAACAACCTATTTACATGGCGATTAGTTTTGCTGGTAAGTTGTTCTAATCTCTTCGTTATTCCCAGATATAATAATAAATGTATTCGAGTCCAAACTCAATTCACAATTATAATAAAAATAACATGATAACCATTTCAATTTTCTAAGCAATCTATTTTCATTTACTTGTTAAATTTCATCCTTATTTTACCCATTTATCATCTGCCAATGAATATATATAATTTACCATATTGGTTCCAAATTAGCAATAAAATAACATGGAATATTTCTTTCCATTTACTCTATCCAATTTAATTCCATTTCAGAGTCTGCCTCTTTCCCTTTCAATAGACTTCAATTCCATATGGTTCTTCACACCCCAACACAATTCCATTAACCTAGTTTTAATTCCACAACATATCAATCTAACTTCCTCTAATTCCAATTAGTTTATTTTATACCCTAAGTGAACATTTAAAATAGAAGTTAGATCAATAAGGTTTCAATATCACTTATAACCCCCCTTTACTTATACAATCCAGACTATGATATTAGAAAGTAAATTGCCAATCCTAAGTGTGAAGAACACAAAGATAGATATAAAGATTGCCTATCTTACCTTATATTACAACCAACTAGAAATTCAATTTCAGCAAACTGAGTCCAGCTTCAAGTTTCCTATTCTTCTCTCTCTCTCTCTCTCTCTCTCTCTCTCTCTCTCTCTGTATGTGTGTAAATTATGAGCATGCAATTGGATTGTATATAATTAGATTAGGATAAATTGGGTTTGGTTAATATATATCCATTCCACAACCACGGCCTAACTTTTTTTTTTTTTCAGCATGACATGTTTGACTTTAATATTAGGTGTTGACTGATTTAATTATATAAGATAGTACAAACTCACCCCAAATTTGTCCTCGAAATTCAACTGACTAAGTATGAAAAAGCTGCGGATATTAAGAACGCATCTGCTCTTCACTTTCTCATGTCGCTTCTTCTATAGCATGGTTCCTCCACAAGACTTTAACTTAAGGAATTATCTTACTATGCATGACATGTTCCTTTATGTCCAATATCTTCACCGGTTCTTCTTCATATGTAAGATTTTCTTTCAATTCCACTGGTTGTAATTCCAAAACATGAGATGGATCTGGAATATATTTATGAAGCATGGAAATATGAAACACATCGTGAATTTTGGACAATTTTATTGGTAAAGCCAATCGATGAGCAACTGGACCAATACGTTCAACAATTTCATATAGGCCAATATATCTAGGACTCAATTTTTCCCGTTTACCAAACCTGATTTCCATGGCAATAATCATAGGAAAACTCTATCTCCAATTGTAAATTCAAAATTTCTTCCACGTATGTCTGCATAGCTCTTTTGTCTATCTCGAGCTGTCTTTAGATTTTCTTTACTTACCTTTACTTTCTCGACAGTTATCTAAACATATTCAGGACCCAACAATTTTCTTTCGCCGACTTTGTCCCAAAAAACTAAAGTTTTGCATTTTCTACCATATAATGCTTCAAAATGAGCCACTTGTATACTTGAATGAATAGAGTTATTATAAGAAAAATCCATTAAAGAAAGATGAGTGTTCCAATTCCCTTTAAACTATAGTACACAGGCTTTTAACATCTCTTCCAAGGTCAGTATAGTTCTTTCTGATTGACCATCTGTTTGTGGATGAAAAGCTATACTGAAATGAAGTTTAGTACCCATAGCTTTCTATAGACTAGGCCAAAATTTAGACGTGGTGCGAGAATCTCTATCTGAAACAATAGCTACCGGTGCCCCATATAAACTGACTACCTCTTCAACATACATTTTTGCCAATCTATCTAGTGAATAAGTGATTTTAATAGGCAAAAAATTTGGCAGTTTTCGCCAACCTCTCTACAATGACCAGTATGCTATCATGACCACTCCGAGTACATGGAAGTCCAAATAAGAAATACATGGTAATGTGCTCCCATTTCCATAGGAATAGGCAATGTCTGTAACAATCAAGCTATTTTTTGACTATCTGGTTTAACCTGCTGGCAAATGAGACACCTGGATACAAACTCACTATTTCTCTCTTCATTATGTGCTACCAATAGTGTTCTTTGAGCATACGATACATTTTAGTACTACCTGGATGCAATGCGTAAGCTGAGCTATGTACCTCCTCTAAAATCTCTTCTTCAATTTTGGATCATCTGGAACACAATTATTTTCCTATAACTAAAGCTCCATCATCTGAATAGTATAATCGGTATGCGTACTGTTATTAACTTCTTCTTTCAATTTGCTCAACCCTGGATCTTGAGTTATGAGTTTCTCTAACTGTGTCAACCAAAGCAGGCCTCACTTGGAAATTAGCAAACAATGCTCCTAAACTAGTAACTGATAACAGAACACGTGAACCTCTAAACTCACCAAACAAGGAAGAGAATATTGCATTATTTTGAGTCATAGAGCTAGCTGTCTTTTTACTGAGAGCATTAGCAACTACATTAGCCTTTCTCCGATGATAATCGATCCTGTAGTCAAATCTTTTATCAACTCTAACCATCTTCTTTGCCTCAAGTTCAACTCTTTCTAATCGAAAATATACATTAAGCTTTTATGATTAGTATATATCTGACATCTCTCGCTATGCAAGTAATGTCTACAAATTTTCAAGGCTAGAACAACTACAGCTAACTCTGAATCATGTGTAGGATAATTTAGTTCATGTTTCTTTAGCTGTCTAGAAGCATATGCTATAACCTTCCCATTCTGCATCAAAATACAACCAAGACCCTGACGTGAAGCATCACTATATATCACAAGCTCTTCACATGGAGACGGAAGAGTAAGGACTGGAGTTGAAACTAATCGATTATTCAATTCTAGGAAACGTTTTGCACAATCTTCATTCCAAACAAATTTAGCATTCTTTCTTATCAAACTGGTCTAAGGAATGGCAATTTTAAAAAATTCCTTAGAACGATGATAATAACCTACCTAACCAAGAAAACTTCATATTTCTATCACATTAGTAGCCCTTTCCCATTTCACCACCGCTTCAATTTACTGTGGGTCGACATGAATTCCTTCCGCTGATATAAAAAGTCCTAGAAATACCACTTTATCGAGCCAGAATTCACATTTATTGAATTTAGCATATAAATATTTATCTCACAAAGTCTGCAAAACAATTTTGAGATGCTTTATGTGCTCATCACTATCTCGAGAATACACTAATATATCATCAATAAATACAATCACAAATGTGTTTAAGTATGTACAAAATACCCATTTCATTAGATCCATAAATGATGTTGGAGCATTGGTCAACCCAAATGGCATCACAAGAAACTTATAATGGCCATACCTTGTTCTGAAAGCAGTTTTCGGTATGTCACCTTCCCTGATTTTAAGTTGATGATAACCAGACTACAAATCAATCTTTGAAAATATTGTAGCACTGTGAAGCTAATCACACAAATCATCAACATGTGGCAAGGGATATTTATTACGAATTGTCACTTTGTTCAACTGTCTATAATCTATACAAAATCGCATGATACCATCTTTCTTTTTCACAAACAAAACTGGTGCTCCTACGGAGATGAACTAGGTTTAATAAACCCTTGTCTACTAATTCTTGTAATTGAACTTTTAACTCTTTCAATTCCGCTGGAGCCATCCTATACGGTGCCTTCGAAAGAAGTGCAGTCTCTAGAATTAGATCAATAGTAAACTCAATATCCCTATCTGGGGGTAAACCTCGTAATTCTTCTAAAAATACATCAGGAAAGTCTTTGACCAGTGGAATGTCTTCGAGTTTTATTTTGTTGGCGTCTGTGTCAATCACATGAACCACATACACACAAAATCCCTTATTAAGTAATCTCTAGCATCAATAGAAGATATCACACAAGATAGTAAGATTTTGTGATTTCCAGTGAATATAACCTCAGGTTGTCTTGGTGGTCTAAACACGACCTCTTTTCGAAAACAATCAATGGAAACACCATTTGCAGCTAAAAAGTCCATACCCAAAATAACATCAAAATCATGAATGGCAAGAGGTATCAAATTTACCTTCAGTTCGTAGTCATTTATCTCAATCCCGCAATCTTGGTATATACTATATGATAATAATGATTCACCTACTGGCGTACCCACTACTAAACAACTTCCTAAATGTTCAGGCTTTTGGTTCGCATGTAAAGCTAGTGCATATGAAATAAAAGAATGTGTAGATCCAGGATCAATTAAAATATGAACATTCCTATCAAAAATAGCTAATGTACCCATAATCACATCAGGTGACTCTTTAGTTGCCTAATGAGTCTGTAAAAACTTTCCCTTGGATCTTGGATAAACCTGTTTGGCTTTTTGATTTAATACCGTTACTACCCACAACGTTGGACTGGACCCCACTGTATGTGCCTACTTTATTCGATGAACAATTTTCCTGGATACGATTCTGTCTTGTGCAACTAACACGCAGCTCAGGAAACATGCTATGTGCAATGCCATCTTCCTAAAATACAACTAGGTAATTGTTTTTGAGATGTCCTTCTTGGCCACAACGATAGCAAACCCCAAAGCTCTTGAACTTTAAACACTCTCCAGGATGAGATTTTCGACATGACTGGTAATAAGAAAATCTAACACTGTTGGAGTTATCACCTTACTTCGAGATAAATGATTACTGAAAAGAACCTTGAGTATGAGGACGAATATTCCATGGCTGCTGCACAATATTATGACTAAATTTGAAACTCTTGCTTCCTCTTGGATTGACCTGAACTGGACACACTAGGTCAAAATCCTCTACTGTCCCTCTGTGATGATCTATAGCTAGAAGTACCCGCCAATGCCTGACTCTCGCTTGTTTTGAACTTTGTTTGTTCTCCACCACTTGGTCAATCAGAAATACTCTTCTCTACTCTCAAGGCCGATTCAACCAATTTGTCAAATTCATTCCAACCTACAGCTGTCACTACTGATCTAATCACTTCTCTTAAACCATTTTCAAACCATCTGTATTTATCGATTTCATCCCTATCTAGAACTTGAGCATACTTTGAAAGTTCAATGAATTTCTCTTCATATTCTGCAACAGTCATTTGCATTTTTATATGAACGAGGATAATAGCATCATAAAAAAATACGTCTAAAATCTATCCAAGTGATAGTAGAAGGGTCTCGATATGTGCTCTATAGTGACTGCCACCAATCATATGTACATTCCTCTAACAAGAAAGTGGCAAGACACAACTTTCGGTCATGCCGCAACTGCATGATATGCTGCGCTTATGAAAACTTTAGCCCTTAATTTTTTAGCGCTCTTAATACTAAAATCTTTGTCTACATTACGCATAGCTAAAGCCACAGAAGTAGCAATTCAACAGCCATAGGATTATTTCCAACTACATTTCCATGTCCTAGATGTTCAGATGACTGATGCACTGATTCATCTACCTTTTTTGAACTCTTTAAATTTGTCTCTATCAGAAGCAATGTGGGAGTGGGGCTTGGAACCTTCAAGTTCTGCCACCACGAGGCATGACTCACCTACAGTTATGCATGATATGCTAAATATCAAAATGTATGTACAATGCAAATCTATGAACTTTAAACCATGTTATCATACCAAACTTACACGCCCTATTCCAACTAATGCTAGTAGACCCAGAGTGTGATGTACGCCGATGAAAAATATCAACACCTACCATCAAGTCTACTTTGATATGCAACTTTTATAAACTATTTTTAGTAAAATTTCGACATTATCTTCCATGTAAATAGGACTAACCGACTTGTAATTCACTATGCACAATTCCCAACAATAATACAACTTAATAGAGATAACTTAAATTCTCAACTTTTAATATGAAAATAACATGAAATGTACATATAGATGCAAAAACACATAGTGAGCCCCACAACTATCCCCAAATGATACAAAATCACATCCAAAATGAACATGTGTTCCAAAACACCGATTGCGTGTTTTATGAAATGAGTCATATTAGCAGACTCTACCGTGTGGCTCTGTCTCCAAAATCAAAGGCTTGAATCCAAAAGATGCTCAGAGCTTAACTGCTACCTGATAAGAAAATACGTGGAAAATATATGAGTAGATAACTTGTGAGTGAAAAAGTTTGAAAATGTTTATATTTCTCATCTATACCTTTTTAGCGAAAATCCGGTTACAATATATATAATAATCATAACATGAGACACTTCATAACTCTGAAAAATATCACCTCATAGTCTTAATATAATTATCAACTCAAATCCATATCATCATCTCATTCCATCACATGTAATCAACCAAAAATGTAACCTCTCACGGAAATCTATAATCTGCCCCTCTCAAGCTAAACACTTTCCCCACAAACCTTTGTCTCCTACGTGAATGAAAGTTGTCTCAAAAATCTGTAATCCGCCCCTCGAACTAAATACTTTCGCAATAGGCCTTTGGCCCCTTCGTAGACGAAAGTTTTATATAATCAGGGGTATTTTTTCTGGTTGATCTCAATATCACGTGTCTCACATTCCAATTCACAAGTAATACATACACAATCTTTGGATTCCACATGTATCATAGTGAAAGAACATTTCCATATTAATCATGTAATTGAACAAATACTTCACATAATCCCACGTAACATAAAAATGTAAGTACTACAAGCTATTTACGTGGCGGTGGCGATTACTTTTGCTGATAAGTAGTTCCAACCTCTTCATTACTCTGTGATATAATAATAAATTTATTTGAGTCAAAACTCAATTCACAATTATAATGAAAAAAACATGATAACCATTTCAATTTTTTGAGTAATCTATTTTCTTTTACTAGTTAAATTGCATCCCTTATTTTACCGACATATCGTCTGCCAATGAATATATATAAGTTCCCATATTGGTTCGAAATTAGCAATAAAATAATAGGGAATATTTCTTTCCATTTAGTCCATCCAATTTAATTCCATTTCACAGTCTACCTCTTTCCCTTTCAATAGACTTCAATTCCATATGGTTCTTCACACCCCAACACAACTCCATTAACATAGTTTAATTCCAAAACATATCAGTCTAACTTCCTCCAATTCCAATTAGTTTATTTTATACCCTAAATGAATAATTAAAATAGAAGTTATATCAATAAGTTTTCAATATCACTTATAACCCCCCTTTACTTATACAATCCAGACTAAGATGTTAGAAATTAAATTGTTAATCCTAACTGTGAAGAACAAATAGGTAGATTTATTCTTGATATGAAGATTGCCTATCTTACCTTATATTACTACCAACTAAAAATTAAATTTGAGCAAACTGCTCCAGATTCAGGTTTCCTATTCTTCTTCCTCTCTTTCTTCTTCTCTTTCTCTCGGTCTCTCTCTTTCTCTCTAGATTCCTCTCTCTCTATGCGTGTGTGTTAATTATGTGTATGTAATTGGGTTGTACATAATTAGATTAGGATAAATTGGGTTTGGTTAATATATATCCATTCCACTACCACCGCCCAACTTTCTTTTTTGTTTTTTTCAGCGTGGCGTGTTTGACCTTAATATTAAGTATTGACTAATTTAATTAAATAAGGTATTACATACAGTCAATACTCTCCCTCAAATTGGAGCATGAAGATTCGTAATGCCCAACTTGCAAGTGAAATGATGAAAAAGATTCTTCCCTCGGGTCTTGGTGAAAATATTAGCCAATTGAAGTTTTGTAGAGATCTGCGTAGGAAGGATGAGTCCAGAAAGATATTTCTCACGCACCGAATGGAAATTGATTTCAATGTGTTTGGTATACTCATGAAAGATAGGATTGCGGGTGATGTGAAGAGCTGCCTCATTGTCACAAAAGAGTAAAATACGTTGTGGGTGTATAATAGCAAGGTCATGCAGACGAGACTTAAGCTAGATAAGTTCACATGTCGTCATGGTCAATGCACAGTAGCTTTATCTGAGGAACAAGAAATAACTGTCTATTTTTTCGTGCGCCAAGAGATGAGACTATTGTCAAGTGTGATGAGCGACGAGTGGTAAGAGAACTGGCCCAATTAAAATCTGAGTATGCAGTAAGCTGAAAATTACAATGTGTACAACAAAAAATTTCATGGCCTGGAGAGCCCTTGAGGTAACGTAGAACATGGAAAGCAGCTTGGTAATGATAATCTCGAGGATTTTGCATGAATTAGCTTAACGTGTCGACAGATAATGAGATGTCTGGATCGTATACACTAGGATTAGAGAGTAAATTGCCGTGATTAAGAGTAAGCTTCAAATTCTGGTCCATGGGAAAAGTGGCAGGTCGTGATTCCAAATTACCAAAGTCTACAAAAAAATCCAATGTATATTTTCTCTAACTGACAAAATTCCAACAGTGACCGAGAACTTCAAGGCTAAAAAAGTACTTTGTGGTACCTAAATCCTTGATTTTAAAATGGTCAAGTGACTTTATGAGTATAATGATGGCAGAGAGGTCATTTCCTACAACCAAAATATTGTCAACATAATCTAGAACAACAGTAAAAGATAAGCTAATAGTCCAAGTAAAAGGCGAGTGATCAGCAGCTGCAGATTGAGTGAACCATTGTATAACAGTACACAAGAGAATTTCGAGTACCAATTAAAGGATGGTTGCTTAATACCATAAAGAGACTTAAGTAAGTGGCAAACACAAGTCTCCCCCTGTCGACTATATCTAGAAGAGAGCGTCATGCAGACCTCCTCCTCTAAATCACCATGAAGGAAGGCGTTATTGGCATAAGTTGATGAAGATGCCAATTGCTTGCTGCTACAATGGCCAATACACGATTAACAATAACAAGTTTGGCCATAGGTGCAAAAGTGTCATGATAATCAAGACCTTCAACCTGGGTGTAACCCTTGGCCACTAACTGAGCCTTATATCTTTCAATGGAACATCTGTATGGAGTTTGGTTTTGAAGACCCACTTATAGCCAACATGTTTCTTGTTAGGAAGAAGCGGTGTAAGAAGCCAAGTATTATTAGTTTCAAAAGCTCGAATATCAGTTTGTATATCATCATTCCAATGTAAACTCTTGAGAATATCAAGTAGTGTCACAGATAGAAAAGCAAAATGGCCAGTGAAAAATTTATGGTACGAAACAAAATAAGATAGGAGGATGAACAATACATGAAGATGTGACGGGAGTGGTAGAAGGCATAACGGATGAAGTCGATGGTACAGTATGGCAAATGGGTGAAAGAGAAAGCATGCTCGATAAAGGTGACGTCTCTAGAGACTATGAACTTCTTGCTTTCTAAGTCATAAACTTGATATGCACTATGAGAATAAGGCTATCCTAGAAAGGGACAAGGACGAGCATGAGGTTGAAACTTATCACGGTGGGCAGAAATGGTGTGAGCATAGCAAAGGCAACCGAACACACTTAAATGGTCATAGTGGGGTGTTGTTTGATAAATGCACTCAAAATGGGAAACATTTTGTAGAAAGGATGATGGAGTGCGATTGATGAGATACGTGGCAATGAGAATGTATTCACCCCAAAAGGTAAGGGATAGGTGAGCTTGAAACTATAGACACCAAGTCACATTTAAAATTTGACGGTGTTTTTGATTAGGAATGCCATTCTGTTGTGGTGTCTCCACGTAAGTGCGCTCATGGAGAATGCCTTGTTTAGGAAAAAAATCCCAACTAGTGCAAGCAAAGAATTGTTTGCCATTATCTGCATTATCGTATTTTGAAATTGATCTGAATTTGGACCATAAAAAGTGAATGGAGACAAGTTAAAGTTATAGATTTGAAACACATTAAGTATGACCATGTGATTCAACTTGACCATGTGATTCAACTCTGTTCATCCACTATTGTTAAAAAATAATGTGCACCCGAAAGAAAAGCAGTATGATAACTGCCCCAAATATGACAAAAAATGGTTCAAAAGGCATCCTACTTTTATTAGGATTGAATTGAAAAGAAAATCGAGTATGTTTTCCACGAGTACGTGTGGCTCAATGATCAATAACTTGAGGACAATAAATAAAACATAGAACATTATGTAAAGAGGGATGACTCAAACATTGATGTCATGTATTAAAAGAGATAGGCTTGGATGATCGGGGAACAGTTGCTCGATATTTATGAAGGTATCTTTCGAATTAAAATCACTACAAGTGTACGGTTCGTTAAAAAATAATAAAGTGGATTTTAAGTCTAAGTATCGTCCCACAGAGATTGATTAGTTTAATTTTAATTATAGCGATCTTAACCGAAACAAGAATAACGTGATGTGTTTGTTTGTGACAAAATTATAACTGAAATAATTTACTTATGCAATTATGAATAAATTAGCTAAACTAAATGCAAATTATGCTAAATACAAATTGATGAGTTTAATAAATGACAAATGCATTAGAATCCCGAACATAATTTAATTCAACGAATCAATATTCATATTTTATTTAACATTCTCTCTTGAGCAATGTTAAACATACTCTTATATATGATCCAATTATATTTCTATGATAGATGCGAACATATAAGAATGCATAAATTTTTATGAACATGATTGAATTCAACGAATCAATATTCATATTTTATTTAACATTCTCTCTCGAGCAATGTTAAACATACTCTTATATATGACCCAACTATATTTCTATGATAGATGTGATGATAGATGTGAAGATATAAGAATGCATGAATTTTTATGAATACTTAAAGATCACATAAGCCACCGTGTTATATTTCTACCCCTATCAGACTCTATGAATTTTTTATATATGGAACCTATTTCCCTTCTTTCAAATGCATAAAATAGTTCTTCACATTCACACAATTACCGTGCACAATAATTGTAGAGAAAATAAAATCATATAAATCATTAATATTCAAAAACTCTTTTTTAATGTCAAGTACAAAAAACTAAAAATTAAAAATTTATATTATATGATTCATCGTTCTCCTAGTACAAAGAAAACTAGCCTAGAATGTTTTGAAGAAGAAAACAAAAGAAATATTGAAGAATCGATCACCCAAATAATGCTTGAATTGAGTCTTGGAATCGATCTTCGTGTTCTTGCCTCCTTCTACGCTCCCAAAAAATCTTAGAATGTGTTAGGTCTTTAAAATACGTCCCAAAATTTTTTTCTACAAGAGTTGTAATCAAATTAGGAAATGAGAATTTTCCCTCGATTTAGCATGGCGCGGGCGCTCAAGCATAACAAATAGCCCCTGTTATTTAAGTTTAGGTCGGACGGCTACCCCAGTTATAAAAATTTCACGAATTTTCCTTTTAGCCATTTCCTTTATTTTTTCTTTCATCTTGGTCCTCCACATCAAATTACTTCAACTTTTAGTTCTTCAACTTTTACTCAAATGTTTGTTAGTCCTTAAACTTCCTTCCATTGGCCAATTGATCATTCTTTCTTTTTCAATTGCTTAGAAACAGGTACAAAACTAAAATAAGATAAAATTAACTCAAGTTAAGTAAAATTCAATACTAAAACGATACAAAATCTTAGTAATATGGCACAAAGAAGTCCACAAAAATGCACTTATCACTTGAGCATGTTTGAAATAGTACAATCCATAACACTCATCAACCATGCCAATCAGCATCTTCGTGGTAAGGTACTGAAAGGTGCAAAAAGTGGGAAAAAAGAGACAACACAATTAAGAAACTTTACTAATTGGCTAACAAATAATAAATTAAATAGGAAATCAAGAATAGATAAAACATTAGAAAGATGGTGACTGTGAGATAAAGAGATTTCACTTATAGAAGAAACAGAGGCAAGTGAACTTGTCAGAAGACACAAAGGAGAGGCATTAGTCGTATTAGTTTAAGGGTTTTGCTTTGTGTAAAGAGTAGGGGTTCAAAACCTCCTACATAGTACACACAATAAGGGTGGGTGGGGGGAAATTTTTGGGTGTTTTTTATTGAGGTGGGTCCCGCATGAACCCCTACTTGAGCAAAACCTTAGTTTAATAAGGGGTGATGATCCTATGTTGTGCATTGCACCACTATCAATCACTCAATGGGGAAAATTAGAGAGGGAAGTGGGAGCCAAACCTGCGAAGGAGAGGGCTGGGGATTTCAACAATTCCATCAACTGATTGTACTGCTCGGTAGAGAGACAAGATGCAGCATTCACGCTTGGGAGATTTCAACAATTCCATCAACTGATTGTACTGCTCGGTAGAGAGACAAGATGCAACATTCACGTTTGAAGTGCCGTGGTTGACCACGACTTGATGCACCGTCGGAGAAGAGGACCCAGGGACATCGCGCTTGTTCTTGGATGGCCGCCCACTCAGGGTTCCCAAGGATTTCAAAGTACTAGTTATGGAATTGACCCAATTTACCACACTCTTCACAGAGATGTGTGCTAGTGAGCCAGACGTGGTGGGGATAAAAAGTAGGCTGCTGCGGCATTGACGAGCGAGTGAGGAGGGTATAGACCTGTATGCGAGAAGTGGGTAGCTGGATCAAATGCTAGGTCTCTTTTTAATGCAGGATGGCATAGCAACGCCCTACCGACGAGAGGAGATCTGTAGCCAAAATCTTTGACCGGAGCTTTTGGAAGCTGTCGTTTAAACCATGAGGAATTGGTAGGCTTGATTGGAGTCTTGGGTCTCAGAGAGGGAGTTAGACGATTCGCAGGTTCATATGGTAGTGGGTTGTAAGGAGGCTAATTCATCCCATAATTCTTTCAATTTTCCATAATATGTGGTGATTGATTGTTGTTCATGGTGGAGGTTTACCAAATACCGTTTCAGCCGGAATATCTCAATTGCTTTGCTGAAAATAGGGTTTTTGTTTAACCCATAGGTTGTTTGGTGTAGAGCAGTTAAGAAGACTGCCTGTAAGAGATGGACTGAAGGAATGAATGAGCCAAGATACTATCACGTCACAGCATCTGTACCAAAAGAGAGCGGCAGCAATGTCATTGGTTGGGCATTTGATGATGTCAAGAACGAAACCTAGTTTGTTCTTGGCCTTCAGTGCACGAGTTATTGCCCGGTTCCAAGTAGGATAATTATCGCCATTTAGAGGTGCATCGACGAGAAATTGGTTAGGTTGGTCACATGAATGTAGGAAATTGGTAGGTGATAAGTGCATTTTATGCGCTTATTTGGACCACAGTTCTTGTTTATTTATTATTATTTTGAGCAAATATCTACCTAATTTAAATTAAATAGAATAAATTTGACTTGAGAGACGTAAATTGAATATGCTAGAAGAAATCAACATGGTACAAAAAATATACAATAATTGATCGACTTAGATGTGGTGATATGCTCTTTGGAAAATTCCTCTCCAGACAAAGAAAAAAAGTGGAGATATAATTTACCCATCGTACTTGATAAGGATGGTTTTCCAGAGGAATTAAATATCAAATTATTAATTATGAGGAGATTAAATCAACTTGTGCATATTGTTGTACATCACATTCTACAAAAAAATGTTTGTTATTAGCAACTTAAAGGGAAGTAAGGACATCTAACTTCAATAATCAATACAAAGAAGAGGAAGAAGAGGAAGAAGAAGAAGAAAAAGAAGAAGAAGAAGAAGACGATGATGACAATGGTGACATGGTTATGAGAGATATAATCGTCATGGAAAAATGTAAAAGAATTTAAAATCATATAATTTTGTATGCGCCAAGTAACTTGCTTACGGAGGATCTATTCTTTAATAAACACGAGAAATCAACACTAAACGAAGGAGACAAACAAATTAAAGGTATTCAAAGAAGATGAAATTAGAATGCAAATCTCCAATTTAATTGATTTTGTGATTAAAGTCGATGGGGATATCGATGTATTCTAAGTTAATATGGTAATTTAGGCAAGTTATACCGTATTGAAGAGGGAAAAGTAATATTTTGGGGAATGGACAAAGTATGTTGCAAAGACAATATAAGAAAGCTAAGTAAGACCTCCAAAGTCTTATTCACAGTGCCATGAAGTATTTGTATAAAAGTCGAGTTTTGAAACTATAATCAAGAACTTAATGGTAAAATATTGAAAAGGTTTTGGATTGATTTCCGGTAATTTTTCATAACCAATTTAGACAGTCTTTTTGTAATTTGATGGCTTTTCTGGAGTTTGAGGGGCTTTTTCAAGAACAAAAAATTTATTTGAAGAAAGAGCCAAATTATTTGAAGATGAATAATTTGACTCTAAAGTATTTTTGTTGAAAATTTAAATGTACTCAGTAATTGATGGAGAAGGAAGAGCAATTTTGGTTATTCCTTTGCTCTTGTTTTTTGAAGAACAAGTATTAGAGGAAGCCATGTCCTCAAGAACCTTGTTGTACCAATCTATGTTGGCACTCTTTTTGGGTGATCTCACTATCAGTCGGAATTTCTCTCTTCTTGGTAAGAAACTCTCTTGTGAGGAAGTCTGCAAGAACGTTATTTTTTTCTTGTATGTAAATAATTTTGAATCGAAACAGACAAAATAGCTTGCCATCTGGCAAAAATATGTTTTGAAACAAGATTTTTCACATCCTTTTGCAGAACATCTTTGGATGCTTTAAAGTCTGTTTTCGAAATAAATGTTTTATTAATTAAACCATCTTGAAATTTTGAAACACGAAGAACAATTGAAAGAATTTCTTTTTTGACTGTTGAATAATTATTTTGAGAACCAGTCCAAACACCAGAATAGTAACGGACCAACTGTTCTTGATTTGACCCTTTTGGAATCTGCTTTAAGACTCCACCAAATTTTAAGTCTGATGCATCAGTCTCAACAAAGAGATTAGCATTAGGATCAATAATTGAGAGACAATGAATATTTTTTATGGCTTTTTTGATACTTTGGACAGCTAACGTATACTCATTATACCCAACGTTTTGGATTTTTCTGTAGTCTTTTGAAAAGAGGTGCACAAAGTAATCTGCTACTTTTGACAAAATCAGACACGTAATTAACGCATTCGAGAAATCTCTATAGACTAGTCTTATCAAGAATTTGATCAGGAAATTTATCGGTAAAATCTAAACTTCTTTGAATTGGAGTAATAGTACCTTGAAAAATCGTATGTCCAAGAAATGTATGTCCAAGAAATCTAATTTTAGCTTGACAAAGAACAATTTTCTTAGCAGAAACTACTAACCCATTATTTTTAACAACATTGAGAAAAATATTTAAATGCTTAAAATGTTGTTCTAGACTTTCAGAATAGAGTAGAACATCATCAATATAAGCAATAACAAAATTTTGATAAGGATTGAAGATGTCATTCATGATTTTTTGAAATTCTGAAGGGACATTTTTGAGCAAAAATATTGTTCTTAATTCTATTGATATCAAAAATATTCAAGCTCAAAACAATTATACCAATGTTGTTCTTAATTCTATGTGTTCTCAATTATCCAGAATTAAAGAAAATTATGAGAATGAGAATAATTCAAAAACCTCTTCTATTCCAGATATTTTAAAAACCGCTTATCGTGATTCCAAAAAATCAAAAGAAGAAGAAAAAAACCTCTTTTTTTCAAACCCATTGAATCGAATCTTTCTCCTAAATTGGGAAAAAGTTCTCTTTCTTTTGAATCACAAGTTCTTGAAGAACTTATCAAACAATTTTCAAAATTAAGCTCTTCAAAAAATATCAATATCAATACAGTTGATAATTTTGAAAATCTTGAAAATCAATTTATTGATGAACCCTTTAAAATTAATAAATTGAAAAATTTTGCAAAACTGCCAACGTATTATTCTAGACCTTCTCACCCCGACTTACTTTTAGAAGAAAGTTCTTCTAGAAGAAAATTCACTGAAATATATTCTGGTGAAGAAATTGTTGAATGGAATATCGATGGTATGACAGAATTTCAAATTATTCAAACTTTAGAAAAAATGTCTGCTTCTCCACTTATACAAGTAAGACTCTTGATGGACGTACTGCTTGTACTAATCTTATAATTGGTTTTACTGGTCAATTAAGAGGTTGGTAGAGTAATTATCTTTATGCAAATAACAGACAAGAAATTCTTCAAGCTACTAAAGTCGATAACAATATTGTTGTTAGCGATAGTTTTGCTACTCTTATTTATTCTATTATCAAACATTTTATCGGAACTCCTAATTTACTTTCAGATAGATCATCTGAAATCCTTATGAATATTAAATGTCCTCAATTACATAACTTTAGACGGTATAAGGACATTTTCCTTTCTGGAGTTATGTTATGAGAAGACTGTAACAATGAATTCTGGAAAGAAAGATTTATTTCTGGACTTCCAAAACGTTTTGCTAAAAAAGTTCAAAATTCAATTAAATTTCAAAATAATTATATTATTCGATATCATAGTCTTACTTTTGGAGAAATTATTGGACTTATCAATAAAGAAGGACTTGCTCTTTGTAATGATCTAAAACTCAAAGCTAAACTCAAGTCTGAAAGGCTGGGAGGCAAAAGAGAACTTGGATCCTTCTGTGAGCAATATGGTTTTGAAAAAAATTATTCCTCCTTCTGCAAAAAATTAAAAAAAAAACATTTTCCTTCTTTTTTAAGGAAAATGAATTTTGAAAAGAAAGAAATTTTTTTCCAAAAACCCTCTCAACAATTTCAAAAACCTAGATTTCAAAAGAAAAGATTTAATTCTAAATCTAAAAATTTGATCAGAGTTACTTGTTACAAATGTCATNAAACCCTCTCAACAATTTCAAAAACCTAGATTTCAAAAGAAAAGATTTAATTCTAAATCTAAAAATTTGATCAGAGTTACTTGTTACAAATGTCATCAAACTGGTCATTATTCCAACAAATGTCCTATGAAGGGAAAGATTAATAATCTTCAAATTGATGAAGATGTTAAAATTGAACTTCTCAATTTACTCAATTCTAGTTCTGATTCTGATTCTGATTCTGAATTACAACAAGTTTATCAAAATCAAGAAGATTCTGATGACAAATCTAGTTCTTCATTCTCCTCCAAATCTAGTCAAAGTAAAAAGATTTGTGGATGTAAATCCATAAATGTTCTTACCAAAGAAGAAGAACTTATTCAAGAAATAATTGAGAAGATTGATGATTCTCAATTAAAGAAAAGGTTCTCTCAACTTTTACCTTCTGTTACTCTAACTAAACTTTTTAATATGAAAGATATATTAAATAGGTTTCATCAAGATGCTTCCTCTTCAAAATCTTCTAATGATGATTTAAAATCAGAAGTTAGAATCATGAAATCTCAAATTGCCAATCTTGAACATCAAGTTAAAGATATCAAATTTGAGGTTGCTCTTTTCAAATCTACCAATCTTGATACTTCAAAAACTCCTAATGATTCTTCTGACTCTGATTCTGATTCTAAGAAAGAATATATTGCTCAATTTGATCATCCTGAGCTTTTCAAAGATGAACAAACTCCTGATCAAACTCTTCCATTAACAGAGGAAGAAAAGATCAATGTTATCAATCGTGTTCAACTTCAAAAATGGTACAACCAAATGGATATAGTTGTAAATAAAAATTTTAAATTAACAACTAGAGTTCTCATTGATTCTGGTGCTGATCAAAATTGTATTCGTGAAGGATTAATTCCTACAAAATATTTTAAAAAAACTATTGAACGTCTTATGGCGCCAGTGGAAAGAAATTGAATATTCAATATAAACTTTCTAATGCTCATGTTTGCAAGAATATTTTTTTCAAAAATATTTTTTATCTTGTCAAAGACTTAGATCAAGAAGTTATTCTTGGTACTCCTTTTATTGTTCAAATTTATCATTTTCAAGTTTCTGAAAAAGGACTCACTACCAACATCTTTGGTCAAAATTTATTTTTTAAATTTACAAATCTTCCTTCATAAAAAGATGTTAATTCTCTTAAACAAGCTTCTATTTCTCAAATTATTAATAA
>CAIGRP010065171.1:0-19803 GCA_903798385.1 Fraxinus cuspidata | reverse complement strand
CCATTGGTCTTGTTTCCCTCTATTACTTTTTTGTTGGATTTGTATATTAAACTTTAATAGAAGTGGGATTAAATTTGAATTCAAGGTGTTTTTTTTCTTCCATCTTTCGATATACAGAGGCTGTCCCTTATTTCATTTTATGCCTTCATTCATACATATATTTTTTCATGCTGAAACTTTTTGTCAAAGAAATGTTCAAAACTTGTTCATGTGATTTGTCTTTCAAATTAGGTCAAAGTGATGGTTTTTGTCAAATTTTTTTAATCCTTTTAATAAGTTCAACTTATACTTCTTAGGTAACGAATTGACACATGTTTCTTAAACAATTGATTTCATTTTTTGTAAATGAGTGTAGTTGTATAAGATTGTTGCTTCCTTTTAAAGTCTTCATGTACTCCTGAAATTAAGTTCTTTCATTTCTTTTTTTTAGTATTTTTTGACAAAATTGATTTCCGTTCTTAATGTTTGATAGTCTGTTTGTTACACTAATGTTTGCAATTTTCGAGGTGCCTCTATTTTTTTTCAACCTTATAGTGATGAAGGCCAATCAATTCTTCTTTGAAAGTTTTTCCATCTAAAAAAAGAAAAAAGAAGAAATTCTTTGTATCAAGAAAATGGTTGATGAACCTTTAAACTTATAGATATTGACACGGTCCTTGTCATCAGTGTTAGAAATATGTAACCAAATTTATAAATTTCTATAACAGTATAACTTCTTACATGTAGGAGAGACGGGACACTGACAGCCACCTAAAACAAATTCAATAGCTCGATTGGAGAGTTCTTCGCTCAACCCAGGGTCAGAGGCAACCACCTGAATTTCGATTTTCAGGTTTATACTTATTTTCATGTTCTATTGCCGTGTTTATTTCAACATCTGTTCTATTTCTTGGTGATTTTTGTTTAAAAACTATTCTTTTTCCCTTTCTGTAAATTGATCAACCTTCTTTTTCTAGCTTCTATAAAGTCCTAGTTGTCGAGGACCAATTTCATTTCTTCATATCATTAAGTATGTATTTCATCTTAAAATAATTTATCATAACTTTCTACGATTCTTGAAAGTGAAGTTGTTACTACACGAATTTCTGAATGTGTGAAATTATATTTCCATTATATTTCTTTGTTTATGTTTTATTCTTTCGCGTCTTCATCTTTATGATAAGTTTAAGAGATCTTATGTACAGAAAGATCAATTTCCTAAAGTCATTTATTTAAATTCTATAATTTTAAATAATTTTCGAAATACAAATGTTTTAACCACATTTATTTAAAAAATGTACATGTTTTCGTGTCATGAAATTATGTTGATCTTCAATGAGACTGTCGTAAATCTATGTCTTTTTTCCTGGATGGTTTTTCAAGAGTACTTGCACATCCATTTTTACATCAATGATTTAGAGCTTTGAGAGTAATCGGGTGTTCCTTTACAGACTTTCTTTTCGGTCACAACAAAATGACGAAGTGGCACATGCATTAGTTGCTGCTGATGCACTTGGCAAAGCTTCCAAGAGCACCAATCCAATAACTAACAGCATAACAGATGCCCTGGAGGACTTAATAATAGTTCATTATGACGAGGAGGACGATGGTATCTTTATGGTCACCAAAATGTTGTAATTTCATTTTCCCAACTTCATATTTTTGCCCAACCTATTTATCCTTATCAACATACCCCACTAATCCATTTGAATTAACACTGTTGATCTTTTTGGTCAGTTTGGCCATTTTTTGAAGTAAAATTTAGCAATCTACACCTGTGATTAAAAATAAACCAGACATTTATAAGACTATTCCAAAATACTGCCATTAATAAACCTTTGTGACCCTAAAAGGTTATAGTTTGGAAATACTGCCATTAAAAAACCTCGTGATACTGAAAGGTTATAATTAAATCAGTTATTGATCTAAAAATGGTCAGAGTGACAGAAGATTTAAAGTTGACAATTAATAAAGAACAAAGAGGAACACGACACTATTATAGTCTCAAAGAGTTAAACTTTGTAGAAGACGTTTCCTTGTAAAGTCTACTGCATGAACCACTTTCCGGTTATCTATGTTCTAGATTTATTCTTTTAAGGAATGGAACTGTTGTTGACATCAGGTGTTGAGCTGTTTGGCTCTGGCCTTGGGAACTTGTATTACCCCAGAAATGACTTGGACCCATATTTGAAGGATAATGATGTATGTTCCTTGTTTTATATTGGGTTTGAATACATCAAAATACTTCCATAACCATTCTTTCTTCTCTTCATCGTATTCCTGGCTTTTACTAATCTACATATGAGACTTATTTCTTTTAGGACGACGATGATTCTAAAAAGGAAGAGGATGTAACCATTAAACTAGAGGATGCTGTCATAGTTTGTACAAGGAATGAGGACGATGTCAGTCATCTTGAGGCATGTAATAGTTGGTCGGTGAAAAAATACTTCGAAACACACTTAAATTTCATCCTTTCCAAATTAGCTACTTAGTAATTGATGAGATCAATCTTGAAAACAGGTTTGGATATTAGAAAACGTGAAGGATGGCGATTCAAATATGTATGTACACCATGATATCATCATCCTAGCATTTCCCTTGTGCACAGCATGGCTTGATTGTCCTCTTAAAGGTGGAGAAAAAGGTATGACACTTTGAACTTAAACCTTCACCCATTTAACACAATTTATAATTCTCTTTTTCTTCTTGATAAATGTAGTTTTGTGGCATGTGATTAGAGGGTTAATTGTATCATTGGTTACTAAACTTGCCTTCGCTTTATTGGAATGTCATTAAAATACAATTTGTTTTTGTTTTCCCATTGTTACTGAACTATTAAAAGTGATGAATGAAGTGGATTTCATTCATGAGGCTGTTGACGTGGACAAATAGAAATCGAGCATGGCATGTCATCACAATTAACTTTTCCAACTAGGACAAATTATATTCCTCAAATAGCCACTGAACTTTACATCGCGTTACTGGATGGTCATTAAACTTTAAAGTGTTCTCCTTGAAAACTTTTAAAAGCGTTTCCCATGGAATAATCAACCTAAAAATTTTCTGAACGTGGAATTCCCTTTCCTTTGTCCATTCATGTACAATTGGTAGATCTCTTCAAACTAATCGAGGTTTAGGTACAAATTGGAAGTTTTCTTCTCTTGTGATTCTGCTTGTGCCTTTTGTTTAAAAGCAATTACTAAGCTTAATTGGTGCATTAGTTCTTAGATGATACCTCTTGTCGCGACCTACTAAACCACGAACGCTACACGTCATGGCTGCCTGGGCAACTCTCTTCTTGACTTCGGATTTAGACTGAGAAGATTCCGATCTTCTTTAGGTACAAACCAAGCTCGTAGTTTGATTGGGATGGCATCAACCTCATGCCATAATGGTTTACATTCATTGGATTTATAAAACTCTCAAACATTGAAAATAAGTCTCCACTTTATAGAACTTAATGACATAGTTAACATGATCCTTTTTATGATCGAAAAATCCTTGTAAATTACAGTGCTAGAGTCCTGAAAGCTTGTTACATTTTAACTTTAACCTTTTGCACAACCTTTATTACCCACGATAAATTTCAATCTATAAAAAGCATTAGTAAAGTGTTTCTCTTCAGTATACTTTATTGTTTGTGTGCCATTCGCCTTTCAGGAAAGAAAATTTGTATCACCTTGTCAATTTTAAGTTTGGCTGCTTTATTCTCTATTTAGATTAGTTTTTCACTCTCTTGCATGTGAAATTGAATTTTTTTTGTTTGTATTTTTCATCATATGTTGTGTGAATTCACACAGGGGAATCAAATGCTTGAAATTGAATTTTTTGTATGTATTTTTCATCCTATACTGTGTTAATTCACTTGCAGGAATCAAATGCTTGAAATACAATTTACAATGGTGCTTGGTTGTGGCTAAATCAAATATAATTATTTCCCACTTTAACAGTTTAGAGTAGTCGAGCGATTTATTTGGTTTTTATATTTTTCCTCTGAAATGTGTGACAGTGTTTCTTTGAAGTGGACCGAAGGGTCAAACTTTTAATAATTCTCTATAATGAAGAATCATGAACATCTAGCTAATCTTGCCTTGGCAGATATGACATACACATATATGCTCATCAATACTATTGGTGTTTCCATTTGATTCAATGACAATAAAATATTTTGTTCTTTGTTCTTTGTTTTATTTTATTCTTTGTTCTTTGTTTTTTTTTTGCATATTAAGGGTATGAGTTTTGCGTGTTAAATAAATTAAAATCATTGTTTCTCATACTTAAGTGTCTTTAAAAATAATTTAGTTTTATTTCTCTTTTAACTTGGTGCTTTTCCTTTTACTGTATTTTGATTTTACTTCAGATTATTAGCAAATGGAATGTTGAGAATAAAATTAATTTTCTTTCATTGCCATATACAGGGCATTTAGAACACGTTCGTAAGGTAATGATAGAAAAAAGAAAGAATGCTTCTTTATTCCTCTATATTACTACCATCCTGAAGTTGGAATTAAGAAAAAAAAAACATAGGTAATTTTTGTATCAAGTTTGCTTGATATGCTATCAATTCCTGTGTCGTCTCTAATTGTATAGTTTGTAAAACTAATACTAATTTTCTATCCTGGAGTATATCATTTGGGTTACAATTAAGCTTATTTTCAGAGGTTTTAGCATTCATAAATACGACTACGCGACATCATAAAAATAGAGCTTCATCCTCTGCAAATCTCATAAGAATGTGCTTCTCTATGTACTAAACTTGTTTATTTAGCCCAACATCTTCCTCTTAGTGCTTCAGTATTAATTTTTTTCATTTCGCACTTGTTTTCATATGGAAACAGGAAGGAGCAACTAAAGAAGACATTGAAAGACTGCCTAAATACAAATTCTGGAGAATTGGTAATTTTCACAGAATGATAGAGATTCAGGATTCATTTGGAGGAATAATGACCAAATGCGACACTGATTCACCTGCTGAACACATTCTTCTTCTAGAAAATGCGGTATATTCATTTAGAGTTTTTATTCCTCACGTGGATAGAAAATTTTCAAATATTTTTTTTTTTTTTTACATCACCCTACAGACCACCAATTTCATCAAAATGACAACTGTCCCTTACCAAAAATCACATAATCACCCCTGACAACCCACTTCCCACAGTCATTTTCTAAAAACCTTTGTTTACAATAGTAAACAAAAACTTTTGCCTGCCATTAAAAAGTTTCCAGTCTACATTGAAAATAGTATTCCAACTTTGACTACACTCATTCTAAATCTCCATCATTTCCACCTACTACTATGTCTCATCTCCCAATATACAAAACACCACTACAAACCCCTGCTCAGTTTATCTTCCTCACCTTCATTTCTGCCATTTCAACATTAATCTCGTAATTTTCTTTCTTTTAATGAACAACATACATTAATTGCAAAAAACCACATAAACACCACTTGGCAACTCACTTCCTACAGCCATTCCTTAAAAACTTTTGCTTATAATAGTGAACAAAAATTCTTGCCTGCCACTAAACATTTTTCAGTCTATATTCAAAATAAAAATCTAACTTTCACACCTCTCATTCTAAACTTCAGTCATCTCTTTCCACTACCACCTGTCAACATACAACATACAAAATTAAACCTTCCCCCAACTTATCTTCTTCAACTTCATTTGCTCATTGTAACTTCAACCTGGTATTTTCCTCTCTTTCACCCAACAGCATACATTAACTGCAAACATTTTCAAAAACATCATCTCATATATTCTTCAATATTTATGTTTCATTTTAACTCTTCTATTTCTAACCATTCTCATCTACTAATCAAATAGAATTCATTGCATACAGAGATGGCCACAGAATCCAAACTCATACCTGACATCAAACCAGGACAATTTGGATGGACTGTAAAAGCAATAGTTTCAGAAAAATGCTCTCCCAACAAAGCTCGGAACAGCCCATTGAAATACCAACACATTTGGTTAATGGATCCTAAGGTAAATCTTCTCACATAGTTTAAATTCCTTTATTTGAAACTTACATCCACAATAATTCAAAATCCTTAAGTTTAAACATCTGATTATCATTTCTTTCAATTCAAACTAGGGATGTGTAAACAGCAGAAAGAATAAATCCATTCCAGAACCTAAAACAACTTTCATCCAGGGTTCCCAGTTTATAGGAGGCTTTTCCTTCCCTGCTTTAGTTCTCTATATCAAAGTCATTTAAAGAAAAATAGACATTTAACACCTAGATACCAAGATGTACCTAAGATATTTGGGGAGCCAAACTACGAAAAACAATATTCAAATCCGAGACCAGAATACTTTTCTTTTACAAATCACCTTACAGACAGAAAAAAACAAAATGAGACTGAAAATAATATCAAATATATTGAGGATAATAATGAGTTAGGATTAATGAGCTTAGTTAGAACTCATTGTATATCATCCTATTCCTGCATTAGAACACAAATCACACATCTTTTCTATTTCCTTTAAGATTAACAGTCCACTTCAATACTCATTTTCAATTTCTAAAAAAATTTCTTACATTAAAATTATTTTCTTTCCTCTCTTAATAAAATCTCACCATAACAACTTTTAACTTCATTTTCGTGCAGGGGAACAAAGTTCAGGCTACACTATTCGACAACGCCATCACAGCTTTCAAAGACACCTTGCTACCACAAAAAACATACCTCATCTCAAATGCTCAAGTTAAAGAAACTGATAAAAATTATACAGCCCAACTCAGTGACACCCGATGGACAATCAATGCAAAAACCAACATTGTTGAAGTGAATGAACAATTCAACTAAAGCATTGGTATATTCTCTCGCTTACTCATTCACTTACATACTTATATCTATTGTAATTATTACTCTTCATTTCCTTATTATTTTTAAGAATGAAAATCTTACATGCACATTAGGCTGGAAAACAACACAAACACAGTAAATGACATTGTAGCAAGAAAGACTTATATCTTCCCCACATCTGCCACAATTTGTTGTCCACCGAAACGAAAGTTAGTCAACATCAAACAAGTACAACAACTCCAACATATAGCACACTAAATTACTACACCTTCTCACTTACATAGCATTTCACACCTACCCCTAACACTTTTTTTTTATGTATTATTTTATACATTGCAGCAAAAACACTTCTGGACAAAAGCAACTATCACATTAGTTCCATTAAACCAACCACTGTGGTATTTATCATGTGACAATTGCAATAAATCTGCAAGTGCAAATGTGAACAAAACTTACTTCTGTAGATTTTGCAAGCACAATTATGCTACACCAACTCCAAGGTATGATTATAATCATGTTACAGACACGTCATCTATGTGAATAAATGCATTATTTTTTTTGTAATAATCATAAACCCTCCAACACTAACAATGATTACACTTCTATTTTAACAGAGCGAGGGCAACAGTTGAATTACAAGATTCCACATGCTCAATCACAGCATCAATTATTGGAAATCGAGCTGAATCATTCCTCAAATGCCCAGCAAAAGAACTGATGAAACAAACTGTTGAGGTACCTATCTCAAAATTATATTTTTCTACATGCCTTCTTCTTTTTCCCCTTAAATATACTTGTAACTACTTCTAATAAACATTCCAACAGGAACACATGGAGAACAACTCTACAATTCAGACAACTACTACATGAGAGCACATCCTATACATAAAAATTGTAAATGTAGAAGCAACAACCAACAAGGCCCCATATGAAGTCATCTTTATCCTTGACTCATAGCTTCAACATCAAGACCATCTAGCTACCAACATGATACAACAAAACACTTCACAAAGATCTCAACTTACAGATGAAACCACTACAGAAACATGCAGCTCGACAATCCAGACGCCGTTTATGACATACATGCAAACAAAAAGCAAAAGCAGGAGTAGTAATTCAAGAGTTTAAAATATGTATTTTGAATTTCTTTTGCAAGCTTATAGCCAGAGTCCACCACCTGACCCCCAGCACCTCTATTTGCCATACTAATTTTTCTTCATTGTACATATTAACATGTTAAAACCCATGTTTCCAAGTATGGCATGTAATATCTTTGGTTTTTTGCTTCATATTACTGTCACCAATGTAAGTACATGTTAACAAATCTATTATAATCTAATGTAATCATCCTTCCTTCAAACAGGTTTCATTCTTCATTGAAATACCACTTAACCAAATTTCATCATTGTCACTTACACTGCATCACCCACTATACGTGGAACGCACGTGCATCAACTAGTATAATAAAAGAGATGAAGAAAGAATCATTAGATGCGAGGCACGTGGGTGCTCAACTCCTGGCCAAGATGTCCTTTCATAGAAATCAACAATCATTTCATAGGTAAGCAGACATTTAGTACTTTCTGACACGGTAATGTTCAACTTGACATTTTGGCTCCCACTGCACAATTGTCCCATCAATCATTCAATAAGGAATTGATCTTGGGTAGATCTTTGTATAAAAGATCTTCTAACACGTTGGGATGAAGTGTCGTGACTTATGACATATGTAGCATATCACCTTGTCACTTCAGACTTACGTGATCGTTGCCAATGCTCTCTCTTCGCGAGTTCAAACTTCGATGTAGTGACATGACGGATGATGTAAAGTGCGGTCCTGGCATCCACCATGTGGCGGATGATCTGGAGGCTTGTTAGGAGAGGTGTAACACTCGTGAAAACTGAAAAGTGAGAATTGGATTGTGGAGGAACCATCTGAAAGCCTTCAATTTGAGGAACAAGATTAGCATATTCTTTTATCAGTTAGGTTACAGGAAAAAATTGAAACAACACTCGGCTACTTCTCATTGGAATTTTAACCCAATAATGGCAGAAAATGTACACGGCACCCGTATGGTTTCTTCACGCAGCGAATTACAGGGAATTATTCTTCCTTTATATATTCTTCAATCTGCTTTTCAGACGTGCCATCTTTGAACTTTGCCAGTTCTTTACTTCTAATCCTTCCACAACCAAGTTTTTCATTCTGAGAGACTTCGGTGCAGATTTGTAGATTCCCATTACTATTTCTAGTGCGTTTGGGAAGTGATTAACTTCTAATCTAAGCCAGCCAAACATACTTATTATCCGCACAAAGCAAGACATACACTCTTAACTAGTTCATCGTTGCATCAGGAATAACTCAAGTGATTGCATAGCCTAAATTTAGCCAACAATCGAACACCAGCTGAAAATTTTTCTTGTTTTAGCTAAATTATAGTTTTCAAACTCTGGAGACGATCTATATAAGGTGAAGATTGTGGACTATAATTCTGATCAATTGGCATCAAGAGATCCAGATCAGTGACACATAAAGAGCTACAATCTTACAACAATTAAATGAGAAAGTATCCCAATTTGTTGGAATTACAGGGGTGAACTTTTATTTAAAAACAGGAACAAAAAAAAAAAACACGAGACAATGCCATCACCCTATTGATTTAGAGTTGGACTGCAGTGGGTTTGTAGTCAACAACAATGACTTTATCCAATTGAGGAAGTAACATATTTGCAAATTTAACGTGGTCCGGATGAGTAACATACTCGGCGATGCCTTCTGTACTTTCAAAGGTTGACTCAAAGACATGAGTAAAACCTTGATGCATGCTCTCAATGCTCACATCCTTACCCCTATGACAACCAAAACCAGATGAGGATTATAAGTTTGGACCTTCACAATATTGATACTCATAACGATATAATAATACTTGCAAGTTGCAATGATTGATACTCATTCATTTGCAGACCAAAAATCTGATAATTTATGCATAAAACGAAATTGAAAATAGAATCTGGCATCCCACAACCACATAGGAAAACCACTGCCACGACGTGCAGTCAGTATTACTCTCAGAACACTACCATACACAGGCACCATAAGGCTCTGGATATCACCATAAGCATCTCAAGATCAACAGCACAAACAACAAATATTGCCACACTACTGCCACTAGATTAAGCATGAAACCAAGAGTCTAAAGACGCTCTTCCAGAATCCGGTTACACAAACTTGCTATAATGTCTTCTTTATCATTGGTAGACAGACCCAAATCCAAAACAAGAAGAAAAGTAAAATCCACAACAAAATTTCTGATAAGCCATCAATTTGCTTCACATACGCCAGACAAAGGAAGAAACAGAGATGCTAGCCAAAAGGGGGTTTAAACAGAGACAAAGGGGAGGGTTTTTAATGAAGCTTCTGGATTAATTTAGGCATCAAATAAAAGGGGGTTGGGGGGATTTCTGTTGGGCACCAAAAAATTGATTAATTGAGAGACTGTTGTGTGGGAGAGAATTTAACCTCTTGAAAGCCTTAACATTGTAATGTATTCATTTTCCTTTTGTACTTTCCAATATAACAAACAGATTGAAATTCATTCATTCCACAAATACTTTTTTTTTCTTGTTAATACAACGATCACTCAGGTTTATGTCAGTTTTCTGGGCAATCAATAGCAGAATCTAGCATAAACAACTAGATAAAACCCCAGATCTGTAAAGTAAAGATCTTAAAGACATCATTAATTTAACCCACTAAAAAGAAGCAAATTTACAAGCCAGATTACAATTAACAGCATAATTTCTGAAGAGAATATTGATAGAGTTAAATAGAAATTAGATAAAAATCATAACTCAGTGAAACAGAGAGTAAAAATTTGGGGTTGGTGAAGGTACCATCTGAAAGCCTTCATGGAAGGAACAAGATTGACGAGGCTAGCATATCCCTTAATGTATTCTTCGATCTGCTCCTCAGATAGGCCATCTTTAAACTTTGCGAGCAGTATGTGCTTCACTACTCTGCCTTCCTCCATTCCCTTCTCTGCGGCGTCTCCGGGTTTGTGTTCGTATGAAATCGCCTTTATTTTCTCCAATCAAATTAATTATTTGGGCCCATTTCTCCTCAAGCCCAGCCCAAGTTTTAAAATGGGACCCACCTTTCTACCTCTTTCACTCCCCTCATCTTATGATTCTTATCTCTCCCAAAATCCAATCCAGAAAGCACACTCCTCTCCTCTACTCTACTCTACTCTACTCTACTCTCAATTAGTATTTTTGGGAATATTGATTGAAAGATGGCATCTTTTGCACAGCAATTTGGTGGGTTAAAGAGCCCGCCAATCTCATCTACGCTCCCCAGCAACTCTTCCAAGAATCGTCGCTGCACAGTGCTGCCAAGAAAGAGAATTGCGGTGTCAGCTGCTGCAGTGCCCATCACAAATGCACAGACAAGGGAGAGAACGAAGCTCAAAGATATGTTCGAGGAGGCCTATGAGAGTTGTCATACGGCCCCCATGGAAGGTGTTTCATTTACCATTGAAGACTTCCATTCTGCTCTTGAGAAGTATGACTTCAACTCTGAAATTGGAACCCGGGTGAGAATTTTATATTTTTCAAATTATATACCTACATGTATATGAATGAATTATGAGAGAATATTATAAAAATGGAATCTTTTTCAGTGATAAATTAATGAGCTTTACATATATTTGGGTGTGTATAGTTTGTTTCTGTATATGAATTATGATGGTGTGCATAGACAAGTTTGTCTTTGATTGGATGTGCTCGAATAAGATATTGTCTGATCATTGTTTGTACTTTCGATGGGGTATGGCTGTGTCTATTCTTGTGAATTTTTCTGTTTTTGGTTTTTCTACATCAAGATTGAATTGTTTCAAGTTTGGGTAAGCTTAGCGGCACTTCCAAAAAAGCATTTTAGTTTAGCAAAACATGCTCAAAACAATAGACAAGTGACTTCTTCTCTGATATGGAACCATCATGAGAAATGTGTGACTTTTAATTACTTGATACATGAGCCTTTCTTGTGTGGTTTTTGTCAATGTGTTGAGATGGAATTATGTATCATTATGTGAATTTGGAACCAAGGATAAATTTTAGTCATGTTTATTTAGAGATCAAAAGATGTATAATCATATACATGAATGTTGTAGGTTTTGTATAAATGAGTTGCCGGGAAGAGTCAAGTCAAACCGAGAGGATGTCATCTAGATTCTTTATTTTATTTTGTTAAAATTAATTTCTCTGTGCTTAAACAATTGGAATGCTTTAGTTGACAAGTTGAGTTGAACTGCTAGTTTTATGCGTAAATTTGAGCCTGAAAGTGTGACACATGATTGTGCTTATTCCTTTTCTCGCTGAGATTTTGGCCAGGTAAAAGATGGACCTCTAAAGAGGAATTTGTGAAAATCTCGAAAAGATGGGTGAATTTGATAAAAGTTTTCATGTAAATTGGATTAGAATTTGGGATGTTTGAATTGGCTAGATGCTTACTGTGTATATGTTCGGTGTTGGCTAAAATTAAATTCTACAAAAGACATTTTCTTTTGATAATTCCAATATGTATTCGATTTGCCTATGAAATTATTAGATGATCATATTGTTGGGCATATTGGTTGAAGCCAAGGGCTGAAATTAAGTGAAATGTGCCCCCTTGTTTCTTGAAATACATGAGGCTGGTTAATAAATCGGCCAGCTGTGACTAATGTTTTCGCGAATGAAACAACATTCTGTCTTTTCAGTTTTTATTTTTATTTTTTTGCTCGAGTTCCATTCTTCAGCAATTTTTTGTCGACTACAGCATTATCTTATTCGGTGTGGGTTCACTCGTATAAGTTGCTTATCCATGGATTGTACAAACAAGATTTTTTATATTGTTATTCGGGATGCAAAATGAAGACAAGTTCAGATGCAAAGGTCTGCAGGGAAGGAAGGATTTTTCTCTGCAAGCTTCTTTTGTAGTGTGGATGAATTTAGTGTGTTGGCACTATCAATAGAACATGCTTTGATATCTATATTTGACAATAGAGTATCTGCTTTAATCGAGCAATTTTCTCTTCTTCTACTTATTTAGTAGAGTCAATTGAGCTTGTGTGGAAAAGGAAGGGTAGTTTTTGTAAAAGCATTAGTCCCCCTACTTTGATATCATCTATTTCTTGCACTGAGAGTCATTTCACTAAAAAAATAATAATAATAATATCAACATTTACACAATTTCTTTCGCTGAAGGTTATGAGTATTTTAAACATACTTTGATAGCTTTTTTATTCTTTTTGCAGGTCAAAGGAACAGTTTTTAATACGGATGCAAATGGAGCATTAGTTGACATAACTGCAAAATCGTCAGCACACTTGCATGTGCAAGAGGCATCCATATATAATATTAAGCATGTGGAACAGGCTGGCATTTTTCCTGGGTTGCGCGAGGAATTCGTAGTTATTGGTGAAAATGAGGTGGATGATAGTTTAATCTTGAGCCTACGTGTAATCCAGTACGAACTTGCTTGGGAACGTTGTAGACAACTTCAAGCCGAAGATGTGGTTGTTAAGGGTCTGGTAGGTAATTGACAAGCATTAAAATTTGCTAGTATGGTGAGTTGATTATGGCAGACTATGACACGATGTTCTCTGCCTCTCGTAATATTATATTTGAGAGTGTTTGCGAGTATTAGCCTTCAGGATAGCATACACTGATAATGCCCAGCAGTAACAATCTGATGTGCCTAAATACTCATTTCTACTTCAACATTTTTATAGTATAAATACAACATCTCAAATTTCTTTGGATTTGGATGCAGGTTGCTGGCGCAAATAAAGGTGGAGTGGTGGCAGTGGTGGAGGGACTTCGTGGATTTGTTCCCTTTTCACAAATATCAACAGTTAGTTCTTCATTTGGCTTGCCCATGAATCTTTATATGAAGCTATCTGCTTTCTTGTTCTCTTTCTCCCAATTAAAGTGCATTATTAACTTACTTGCAGTTGTGAAGTGTGCAATGTTTCAATCGATGCCTCCTGCAAAT
Organism: Fraxinus cuspidata; assembly: GCA_903798385.1. Lineage (NCBI taxonomy): Eukaryota > Viridiplantae > Streptophyta > Magnoliopsida > Lamiales > Oleaceae > Fraxinus > Fraxinus cuspidata. The sequence continues at coordinate 5,971 of CAIGRP010065171.1, read as the reverse complement.
GTGGCCGTTATAAATATAAACTTTCACAGAGACTAATTAATTTGTCATAAATTATTCATTCCCAAAGTTGATGCACAAAAAGTTAATCCCTGGACTATTTGTTCGAGTGTTGATCATGATAATACGAATTCCGGGGTAAATGTGTGACACAATAGTGACAGCATGCTTGTTCTCAGTAGATGTCAAAGTTTCTACATCGCTCTCTTAACTTAAGAATGTGTGGATCCTTCAGTGACGGAGTGTCATGTGGTTTTAAATGTTGGATCTATTTTGCAAGGAGTGAACAGAATGTAATTCAAAGATAAAAAAATATTGAAGATGAAGAGAATTATTTTGATGCAATAGAAATTCAAAATTTATGGGTTTTTTCTCTCATTCTGGTGTCATATTTTCCTTGCCAGGTCGCTATAAATTATTTAGGTTTCACTTATTCTTGATACCCATCCTACTATAAATAGCTTATTAAGAGTTCGCTTGAACGTGTTTCAGAAATCAACTGCAGAGGAGCTTCTAAACGTAGCGCTGCCCCTTAAATTTGTCGAGGTTGACGAAGAACAATCTAGGCTTGTCCTCAGTAACCGCAAGGCCATGGCTGATAGTCAGGCACAGCTAGGAATTGGGTCAGTTGTAGTTGGTACTGTTCAGAGCTTGAAACCTTATGGCGCCTTCATCGACATTGGTGGAATCAATGGACTTTTGCATGTGAGCCAGATCAGCCACGATCGCGTCTCAGATATTGCTACTGTTCTTCAGCCTGGTGACACTTTGAAGGTGACTTTTTACTGGCTAAACATTTTAACACATCAAAAAAATTTAATATTTATATACTAAATCTTTCTGTAGGTCATGATACTAAGCCATGATCGTGAAAGGGGTCGAGTGAGCCTTTCTACTAAAAAGTTAGAGCCCACTCCTGGTGACATGATTCGCAATCCCAAGCTTGTCTTTGAGAAGGTAAAGATGCATGTTCTTATCAATTATCATTTTATTGTTGTTATACTTTCTGCTCAGATTAATTGAGCTATGGTTCTAGTTCTATCTAGAGAATTTTAAGTTAAATTAAACGGAGATCTTAATGCAGCCATCATCTTGTAATTGAATAAGCTTGATGATGTGACGAATTCTTACTTTCTTGCAGTCGTAATAGACTTGTAGCTTTCTGCATATTACTGTAAATTTATGAAATTTGCTGAATGTGTCCTGATAGGCAGAAGAGATGGCTCAGACGTTCAGGCAAAGAATTGCTCAAGCAGAAGCCATGGCTCGTGCTGACATGCTCAGATTCCAACCTGAGGTAAATTCAGTTTTTTTCCTCTTTGTTTGTTGTTGTGTGTGTGTTTCAATATTTCCTTGGTCCAGTAGTCTTCAGAATGAAGGAGGAAAGTACGAAAGTCAAATCAGAAAAGTGGTTGCGAGATAGTACGTGGAGTTTTCTACTACGTTTGCTGCTAGAAATTCTTTTCTCTAGCCTTAAAAACACTGCATTTTTACCGAAAAGGTAAAAAATACCACATAAGTGGTAGGGATTTTCATTTTTCCTATTTCAGTGGGTATTTTCATTTGATGAACTTTCCAACTGATGTCCACACACGAGTTGCCAAAAAGCAATTGGGCATGCATTATGACTCATGAGATGTTGATGTTGTTAAAGGAATAAAGAGATAAAACAAATAACGGATTTGGACTAGTCCTCCTTAAGGAAGCCAAGACTATAAAAGTACCACACCATCACTATGTCGGAACGCTATTTCTGTTCAGATCACAAAAGACACTATAAGGATTTGTCTATTGCTATGAGAATGAATTCAAATTAAACTAGTCTAATTCGAATGGCATACAAGTGTTTGTTGATTAGTTAATCCATCTTTATGAAACCGATCTTATTCTTCCCTCCTTTTGCAGAGTGGATTGACCCTCAACTCTGATGGGATCTTGGGACCTCTGACTTCAGACTTGCCTGCAGAAGGTTTAGATTTAAGTGATATCCCCCCTGCTGAAGAATGATTCAAGAAGTTGCACCTGCTTTCATTGTTTATCTTAATATGATTGTAATCAAATGCCTTCGAGCTGTCTGTAGATTATAGCCTCAGTCGTCATAAACATCTTGATCCCACATTATTCATTTTCCTTCATGTCTGCATTTCACGTTCATCTTCTGTCAAAATTTGTACCACATGAATGCTTATTACAATCGAGTGTTTCTGGCAATGAGATTAGAGAAACAATCATGCTACACTAATTGACTCAACGACAGGATTAAAAAACAGGGGGACACATGGTGTATCATCATTGAACAGTTTAGAAAAAAATTACCCACACAGGTGCGACAACTCAACACCTGACAAAGCACCTGTTTGCAATCAATGTTTGAGTAGCATTATTCTTTGTGAAACAATCATGTTACACAGACAGACTCAATAACATGCTTAAATAATAGGACATGTTTTGCAGCATTATTGGACAGTTTGAAAAAAATAAAAATAAAAATTATCCACACGGGTGTTAACAACTCAGCCCCCGTCAAAGCACCTAGTTGCAATCCAAGTTTGAGTAACATTAATTTTAGTGAAACAATGATACTAAAGTAACAGATATAATGACAATTAAAAAATAGGAGGACACGTAGTGCAGTATCATTGGATAGAGTAGCAGTATTCTTTGAGAAACAATCATGCTATACAAACAAAATCAATGACATGATTAAAAAACAGGAGGACGCGCGGTACAACATTATTGGACAGTTTTAAAAAAAATACCTACATAGATGCTAACAACTCGACACTTGTCAAAGCACGTGTTCGCAATCCTTGTTTGAGTAACATTATTCTTAGAGAAACAATCATGCTACACAAACAGACTCAATGACAAGATTAAAAAATCGAGGAACACGGGTGTAGTATCATTGGACAATTTGGAAAAAAAAAAAAAAAATTTAGCACCGCAAGAATGGTTAATCAACGAGAGCTTCTAACAAGTGAGATTACGAAAATACTACGATTTCTGGTTAGATTTAGTCGCCTCAGGCTTGGCAACGTAGGCTGTCTACAAAACCAATATCAAATCTCTTTGTTGGGGTCATAGGCTTGTGGCACCCCTATCTCTTAGAAGCTGTTGTAGTCAAATTCCCATTATAAATTTTTCAAGTTCCATGAACAATCCTTGGTAGGATTGGAATTTTTCTATGCCACGGGACTAAACATCTTATCGTAGTCAATCCCGTATTACCGTTAGAAAGCACAAGCAACCACGCTAATTTCTACTTTCGAAGGTACAATAACTAAGAAGCATGGCAAACAAAAAATATTCTAAATTATAATGGCAAACCTATCTTTACAAGAAAATACCTAATATAAATAAATTTTCCTTCGTCTACTGTTCCTGTAATTATCTTGACACGATATTTATCCAAAGTGTAAGAAATGAGGGTAAAAATTGCATAAGTCATATTTATATGATCAGATTGTACATAACTGTAAGGACCAAAAACAGGTACTACGTACAATAAGACATCATTGGACAGTTAAATTAAGGCAGTGTATAAAATTCTACAATGACAAATCTATCTTAACAAGAAAATACCTAATATAAATACATTTTCCTTTGTTTACAGTTCGTGGAATTGACACAATATTTGTCCATAGTATAAAAATTGAGTGTACAAATTGCATAACCCATATTTATATGATCAGATTGTACAGAACTGTAAGGACCACAAATAGGTATTGCATACAATAAGACATCATTGGGCAGCGGATTTCCAGTCAAGTAATCCACATAATTTAATTTCCCTTTCTCTTCTTCACCAAACTCATGAATATCTTCTTCTTCCATGGTCACCCTGTCCATCTCATTGGCAGCCTTAATCCCATAGTACTTGCATTACTAAGCACCATTTCATCGGGGTGTTCTGGACAATCGCGAGACGTATGACCCGCCTTTTTACATATGTAATATATTTTTGAAGCATCGACAGGTTCTGCAAATGAAGGGCGAAATCATTTCTATTTTATTACCGTAAAAAGAAGTACTTACTTAGGAAAAGATTGAAAGAAGTAAAAATGCATTAACACCAGGAAAATGAACGTTTTTATAAATGACATATCATTTAGCACAAATTTCTTTGCTGATTATGGATTATTTATTTGCTCACCAAAGTATAATGCACAGATCCAATAATCTAGACTATAACCATAATTCTTAATTATTAAAACATATAATCTGCTGACTAATATCTTTGACACGATTTATGTTCCTTCAAAAATCTAATACTAATATCTATACTGAACCTAATATGTTCTTTCAAAAAATCTAACACCAATCAATTTTCTAATACATTCGTTAAAATATCTAATAAAATTCAATCTTGAGTTGCACAAATAGTAAAGACGAATAATTTCCAACAAAAATTTGGCAACATAAAACAAATGCCCTTTCTATACCAAGGCCGTACACTTTATTCACGAGATAGCATGCCTCATGCAGCATTGTCAGACCAAAAAAAAAAAAAACTCCAGAGTAAAAACTATGATTTTCAGCAAGTAACCAACTGATTAGCAAGTGAACAGACGTAACTATTTTTTTTCTTTTTCATATTCTTAAACCAAAATCTTACAGGTAGTTGGTGCTTTTCCTTGTCCTGTAGTGGCCTTTTCTTCCTCAGACTTTTCATTGTTCTTTTTTGATCTCCAAGCAGGCTGCAGATTAATTGTAAGGTCAATATATCATCAACTTATAAGGCACCAGTAATAAGATTACTTGTCCTGTATCTTTGCAAGTTGTTGATGACCATGCTTTCTTTCTCTTTTGGTATAACTAGAACCTCAATTCACAGGGAGACAGGGAGCTTTCTAACATCACTTATATCTATATGCATATTAAACTTCTTTATAGCTTGTCTTTCAGATTTTTTTGGGTCAAAGTAAATAAGTTCAAATTATCTTTGCATTTAATAGAATTTTACAATACTACAATTCAAACCTAGTAGCCAAAACGACCCGATTAGGATCTGTATTTTAACAATTATCACTTGGCAATATTTCATTTATCTTCATTTATTGTAACATATAAATTCGCAACTTTTTTTGACACATTATCATCTTCAACCTTCCATTAATTAACATTTCTCTTCTATAATAATGGTTTCATCAAGTCAGTACGTTGAGATTACGCAATATGACTTATTTGTCCATATTAAAACAATAAATGCCAAGCGAAACAAAGTATTTTATCTTATTCAAAGCATGCAAATAAAATATTTTGACAAAAACAATCAGTAATAACGAAGGTTGACGATAAGAAATTTGATGAAAAAAATGTTAGGAGACATAAGTATTATAATGAGCTAAGATTAGGGAATTGAAATCAATATTTTAGTTTTTTCTACAACAAATATGTCAAATGTATTTGGCAATACAGTTATTAAATATTAATAACTATGTTATATTTAAAAAGTGCAATAAAATTTGTCTTCCAATTTACCCTTAGTGACACCTTTTTCGAAGCATTTAATATTCATTAATGCTTGACTTGAATGACATTAATGCTATGATGTGATGAATTATTTTTTGCACTATACACATTGCATATATGTATATTATATTGAGTAATAAGAATTTTGTTTTTTTTTTAAAAAAAGCATAATCAAAAGTGAGCATAAATAATCGATATGGGGATATCTCAATAGGTGTTTTAAAAGCAGTTCCGTATGGCCAGATAGCGTCATCTAACTTTTTTGTCCAATCTTTTCTTGACGAGTTAATTGTAGTTTCTAAGATCCGTTTAATCTCCCGATTGGAGATTTCCACTTGACCACTTGTTTGTGGGTTATACGCTGTAGTAATGCGATGCTTCATTCTATATTTCAATAAAATTGAATCCAACATCTTATTGCAAAAAGTATTTGCCGCCGTCACTAATGAGTGTCACTGATGTTCCAAGTCGGCTGAAAATATTTTTCTTCAAAAAATTTATG